>PVJL010002779.1:94138-181268 GCA_004026885.1 Lyroderma lyra
AAAAAAAAAAAAAAAAAAAAAAAAAAAAAAAAAAAAAAAAAAAAAAAAAAAAAAAAAAAAAAAAAAAAAAAAAAAAAAAAAAAAAAAAAAAAAAAAAAGCAAAAAAAAAAAAAAAGTTGGTTCAGCCCTTTATTATCTGGAATGGCACAAGTAAAGTCCTGAAACACCTGGAACCACACATCCATGGTTTTTAAAACAAGGGTCCTTATACCTACAGTGGTTGTTTTATAGGGAATTAAACAAAATAATAAATAAGAAGTTAGCACTATACCATAGTAAAAAGGACACTCAGAAAATGTTTATTTTCTTATCCTTTACTCTTATGGGTTTATAACACTGTGCTTGTTGTTTGTATATAAAGTTGGCCTTCTAGAACCTTGTGGAGAATGGAACAGAAACACATATATATAAACAAATAAACAAGAAAACACAAAAAACTGTATTCTAAGTTTGAGAGTGATGTGGAGGAGACAATGATGAGCAATGAGGTAGCAGAGGTTAGAATTAAGCTCTTAAGTATGACTAACAAAGTGTACGAAGGGTTATATTTTTAAGGAGAGAGAGGATGTAGAAAAATCAAGGCTAAAAGACACACAGTGAGCTCAAGGAAGACTGTAATAATTAGATGGTCCAACTGATTATTTTGTGAGAGAGAAATTGAATACAGAAGTGATTAGAAAGATATGTTAGAGGGAAGAGGCAATGATAATTTAAATTTTTTGAATCTGAGGAGGTAATGATAATATCAATTAAAAAATGTGAAGGAAAAAAGAGGACCAGTTTGAAGGATAGTAAGTTATTTTTCTTACCTTCTTAGATATTTAATTAAAATGCACAACATATAGGGTTTCAGGTCAGGATCACATCAACCAAAATTTGCATCTAAGTTCTGTCCTATTGTTAGCCGTGTGCAACTCAGTACATTCTTTAATTTCTCTAAAGTTCTTTTTGATAAATATAATGGAGCTATTATAATTCAATGAGAGAGCTATTTATGAGGATCAGAAGTAATGGATATAAACTGTGTACCATCATTTTGGGGTTCATGTTAGGTACTTAATTAATGGCACAAATATTCTCTCAGTCTCCCAAGAACACACAACATTCTTTTCCTCTTGTAATAACTGTCTCTAATATACAGCATTTGAGATCAATAACGGGTTTTAACTTAACGTCAATAAGGTGCCACTATTTCAACAGTCTGTTTACAGCAGTCAGTCATTCTTAGCTGAGCTCGCTACAGAACTCCCTCACAGCTACATGCAAGGAGGGTCACCATCCCCACACACAGCTGTGGGAGCCTTTTCACCACCAAAAGTATGAAGTCTGGTTTTAGGGACCTAGAGGATTCCAAAAATGATTTCTGCCAACCGGATCACCATGCCCTCCAAATCATCCCTTCTAGATTGGCAGTTTCTCATGAGAAAAAAAAAAAAAAGTTCTTCCAATTGTGAGACAAAACCATTAGAATGAGCTAGAACTGGACTGACAATAGGGGATTTCTCAAGGGCATTCATGTCAAAAACTATTTAATACAGGTCCAGGGCTTGTGAGAAGTGGCACAAAGGGAAATGTTGTCCCTCTGGATCCCCAAGGGGTTCGGTCCCTCACCCACATGAATGGAATGTATTGTGCACAATCCATTGCTCTCCTTCTAAGCAAAACATTGAAGTGGTTCGTGTCAGGCTCTTGCTTACATCTTCACAACAACTTAAAAAAGAAAAAGAAATGAAATGAAAGCCTTTTAAAGTTACGCATTCAGAACTCAAGCATGGGAAATTTCTACCTAAAAGGAAAAAAGTATGATAATTAAAATATTATGTAAATCAGAACTTCTCAAGGGGAACAAGAGAACATTCTAGCATGTCATATCAGGATGATTTTTTTGTTATTAAAAGAAATACTTTTATTTTTAATTGATAGTTAATTCATTGCTAAGTAGTATCTTTCAAAAAATATTAAATAGATGAAGGAAAGAAAAGCTCTTAATTAACCTGTTGCTTTTACCACTGTGTCTACTGATAATAAAAAAATGATCCTGCATTTGCAAATATCTTAGTGGATGTGAGTGGTGGTGGGTACATTTAACAACAAAAATAATGACAAGAAAATGCCTCACAGAACCAGGCTGTTGGGCAAAAAGTTTCTAGGAAAACTTTGGTAGTTTTTCTCTTTCTTTCTTAATAATTAGAGAGTTAAAATGCAAGGTATTCTTTACCTTCCAAGAGAGAAGATGCAATGTGTGAAACAACATATTTAAATTAAATGCTCTAATGATGTTATTGGCATTCTTTAATGGCTTCCCCCATGCTACTTCCTATTATTCAGCAGCCCTGATTCCAGGAGATTAAAGCTCTGAAAGTGAGTTTTGAGGTCCCAAAGCTTCATCTCAGGTCTGTGTCTCACCTACTAACCATGTCCTGCGAAGCCTGATGAATCATTTCACAACACAGAAGTCTCATTTTGTCATGTCTAAAGATTGTTTGTACTTTTGTGCTATACAAATATTCAAAACCTGCTGTCACTGATGTTTCAAAGAAAATTTATCCATGTTTGTCAAATAATCTAGTTCTAGTTGTGTAAACAATGAGAGACTACCTAAAGGGGGGCTATTATGTTAGGCATGCTCAATAGGTTTAACAAAATTTAATGGGAAGTAAACATAATTAAAATGGATTTCCAATTCTGATGAAGACAAAAGTTATAGATATCCTACATACACTCTAAACATAAATAACTATATAAATGGATGAAATTCATGAAGCAGCTATTTGCAGAAATGGGACAAAGAAACAATGAAAATGCACACTGTGAGCTCCACATCTAACCTAGGTTCGATCTGTCTGGAGGCATTTGCCAAACTTTGTCACAGGAGAGTAGTGGCCAGAGAGCAATAGTTTCATGGGAAAGAAGAAATAGAGATGATTGGAGTTGTTGAATAAGCAGAAATTTGTGAGTCGGAGAGAGTCACAGATAGCCGCAGAGTGATTTCCAAGTCTTTGGCTGAGTACCAACTTCGTATTTGCAGGATGAGTTTCCATGAGGACTGGCAGAGACCAGTTTTCGCTATGGAGGTCCAACAATCCTGGGAAAGATTAGAGTTCCTATAAACCACATAAAGAGATACCACCGACTAGCCAGTCATTCGATTAAAGTCCCAGGACAGCCTCATAAATAGAACTGATGCAATCTTAGAATAAGGGTTACTGTAGACCATTCGTAACAAACCCAAAACTAGGGTCAGTGAAGTTAAGCTGATTTAAAAGTAAATTAAGTGCTTGACAGATAAAACTGGAAGCTTGTAAGTATGAAATCTATATTCTTATACATATGGTACAATTTAAACATTTGTAATACAGAATCAGGAGAAAATAGTCAACAGAAATCGAATGAGACATGACAGTATTGGAGAAATTAGCAGAGTAGTGGTTTAAAGCAGCCATGAAAATATGTTAAGGATTTAACAGGAAAGCTGAATATAATATGTGAAAAGATATGCATAATCAAACTCTAAGTGGGTTTAAAGGAAGATTTGGAAAGAAAGAAACTCCCAATTCAACAGAAATATCGGCGTACAGATTTAAGAAGCAGAACGAATCTAAAACAGTGTAAACAACAGATAAAGACAAACCCAAGCATATTATTGCTTAAATCACTAAAACCTGAAAAGACAGAAAATCTTAAAAATAACCTCATGAAGGGAGACAAAAACTATATAAGGGAACATTAATAAGAATGGGTGATGACATTTCATCAGTACAATGCAAAGAAGGAGTCAACTAAATATGTTTAAATTGCTAAAAATAAAGTCGTTTTTGAATTTTACGTCCAGAGAAAAGAGCATTTAAAATATAAGCAAAATAAGGACATTTTCAGGATAAGAGCTAAGAGAACCTGACACGAGCAAACTAAAAGCAATGCTGAAACAACTGCTTGAGGCCAAAGGGAGGTAATAGCTGACCACACACCAGGTCCACACAAATGAAGAAGAAGAAAATTCATAAAAGTGTGTAAATATAGAGGACTGGTCTGTTCCTATAAAAAATATTTAAGAGATAATTTACTGTGTTAAGCAAAATAACAGTAATGTATTTAGATTTATAATAAATGTAGAAGTAGGATAAAAACAACTGAATCAAAAAGGAAGATGGTTAAAAATTGAGGTGTATTATTTCAAAGGTCTTGCATTCCGCGTAAAGTGGTAAAGTCACATCAAGGTAAACTGTAGATGTTGACTTTGAAGTGATAATCCCTAGAATGACAGCTGAAAGTAAAATTAACACATAAAACTGAAAAGTAAATAGAGGAGAATAACAACATTAACTAGACTTATTGGTTAAGTACTGGGTAATCCAAAAGAAGTCCGAAAGATGGAATGAGAACAGACAAAAACAATTTCAAACAATTTAAAAATTGCATAATAGTAGACATGAACCAAAGCATAGTAATAATTATATTATGTAAAAATTCAATCGAAGTCCAATTAAAAGACAGATTCTCAGATTAGATTAAAAAGACCCAACTATGTGCTGTTTATTAAAGATGTCCCACCCTTTTATTGTTATAAAGACACACATAATTAAAAGAAAAGCAATGGAAACTGTAAACAAGAGAAAGCATGTGCTATGGTAATAGCCAACAAAATAGACCCTAAAAGGAAAGACTTATTTTGAGGGACCAAGAGGGCATTTCATAATGACAAAAGAGCAATTCATCAAAAAGACATATATTGTATGCTCAGTAACTGATAGGAAAACATAGACAAAATTCAGTGAGGACATAGGTTTAAAGATAACTGAGAACCTAGTTGATAATTATACAACAGCGCAGAACAAAAGATGAACCCCTATTTTATAAGAGCACACAGAACATTCAAAATGATAGACCATATTTTGAACAAAAGCACTTGTCTCCCTAAATTTCAATGGTCTGACGTCATCAGTATATACTCTATGAATTAAATTAGGCATCAAAAAGAGGGATATGAAAAATCTCAGAACACTGAGAAATTCAACAATACATTCATAAATAAAATTATGGTTAAAACAAGAGCTAACAAGATTAGAAAATATTTAGACCTGAACAATAATTAAAACACAGCATATAAGGATATATGGGTGAGGGGCTACAAAGGTGCAAACTTCCAGTTATAAAATAAATACATCACAAGGGGGTTAATAATACTGTGTTAATAATACTGTGGTTAATAATATGTGTTGCATATTTGAAAGCTGCTAACAGAGTAAATCTTAAATGTTCTCATCATAAGAACAAAAATTTTGTGACTATGGATATGACAAATGTTAATTAGACTTATTGTGGAGATCATTTCACAATATATACAAATATTGAATCATTATGTTACACACCTAAAATATCCCTCAATAAGAAAGAAATACAAGCTTTATGTTAAAAAAAAAAAAAAGAATATATGGGATACCGTTCTAGCAGTGTTTAGAGGGGAAACTATAGCTTTAGTTGCTTATATTAGAAAAGAATGTCTGAAATGAATTATCCAGATGGTTAACCATAAAAGCTGGTAAAAGTTAAATTTTCAAATTAACAAATTAACCAAAAATAAAAGCAAATAATAAAGATTAAAAGGAAAATAAAAAGAATAAGAAAAATCAATGTACGTTATCATTAGTGGCATAGAAATATTATCCCCCTCAAAAAATAAAATGAAACAACCATCATAAGTCCATAACTAAACTGATTAAGGGAAAAAAGAGAAAAACACAGCATAAGAAAATAAGGATGTAACATCAATACTGAAACTCTAATTATGAACAACTTGATGCCTATAGACTTGACAGCTCATATAAAAAGAACACATTCATTGAAAAACACAAATTAAATAACTGATGATGTAAGAAGAAATAGATAATAACCATACTTGCTAAAGATTTAAATTTTTTTAATTAATCATCTTCCCATAAAGAAATATTCAGAGGCAGATGGCTTCACTGTTGAACTCCAAAAACATCGATGGAAGAAATCGTATCAATCTTAAACAAACTCAGATAATAACGGAGGAGGAAACTCATTCTAATTTATTTAATGAGGTCAGCATAACCCTGATAGAAAACCTAGAAAAGGATATAACAAGTAAATCAAATACCAAACAAATAACGTCAGACACCATTAAAATATTAGCAAGTCTAATTCGACAACATATAAAAGAAAAAATTACAATGAAGTTGAGTTTATCCCTACATGGTAGTCTGCTTTACATTTGCAAATCAATGTAAATCACCACATTAAAAGAATGAAATAATTAATGTGATTATGTCAATAAACGCAGAAAAAACATTTCACAAAATTTAACCTACATTTATGATAAAAAAAATTTCATAACCAAGTAGCAAAAAAAAGAAAAGTGGGGTGGGACTTCCTCAACCACATAAGGACATCCACGAACTATGAAAATTCTGCTGTGAACATTGTACTTAAAATTGCACCTGTCGCTTCTCACTTCACCCTATTAACAACCCTCTGAGACACGCATTTCCCATGTTGCAAATGAGAAAATTAAGATGTGCACAGCCATGTTACTTGCCCCAAGTCACAGAGCACAGAAATAGAGAAGTTGGGATTCAAACTCAGTTCTATCGTAACAGCTCTGCCCTAACACTGCTCGTAGGGCAAAGGAGTCCACAGGCCTGTCAGAAGATCACCTATGGAATTGTTACTACTAACTCAACATGGCTTTTCTTCTTCAAGTCTGAGGAAATTCACTTATAATGGAGGCATTTACCAAAATTACGTTTTCATCATAACTAACATAGGCTAATATTCCGTATAAAATTACTACCATGAATTAACTTTATGTCTGCAGAAAAAGGGACTGTGCGTAATTACTGATTTTCATTCACAATAAAATAAGCAAATTATCTTCACCAACATAAAGGAACCATAAATTGCTTTGAGGCATAATGAAGAAATGAATTTCTGAAAGAAATACGGACCAAATCTGCCAGATTGTTGTAAATGATAGCCCCTAAATTAGGGCATGTAATTGCAATTGGAAAATGGTATCCTCTTAACGGTTACATTATTATTTCGGTAGACCAACAGTCCTCTTTGCTGATGCTCCATTTCTGGAGTATTGACACATTTTACACATTTTAGCATCAAAATGCCATCAAATTTATATGTAGAATGATTTACGGTATTCAAGATCAGGTTTGTCATAATGAAGTGTCATCCATGGGTGTAATCTAATGGCATTTTAATTGAGAGAAGATGCTTTGGCAAATAAAAAAGAAGTTATTTTTTCTTGATAGTTCTGAGTTTGTTGACAATTTTCAGCTGAGTATACTTTCAAGTCAAGAGACTGTTCTAACACGTGGCTACTTGCATTTAATCTTAATGAGTGAAAATAACCTTTTACTACATGACATTTTAAATCATAGACACATCAGCCTACTTACAATAGTGTTTTATAATAATTATCTATTATATTTTGCATAAGAATGCAAGCTGCATCATGAAATGCCAGCTAGAATAAAGGGGGTGATTGTTTTATTGTAAAACTCTCATGTTATCTAACAGAAAGAACTGACTGTGTTAGAGAGTCAATTCCACTTAACTAGCAGCGCTCAATTAAAATTTTCTCAAAGCAAACTTTCACTGAACTCAGAGCACCTATTAGTGACCTGAAAGATTTTTCCATTCAATGAATTAACTAGTAAGCAGCTCCTTTTCCACACTGCGTGCTTATTTCACCAAAAGATGTGCATGCTAAAATTCTCGTCACTTTGCAAGAAGTATGTAACTTGACTTCTGTCTTTCTATCTGGTAGACACTGTCTTAAACTCCAGGTAACACCTATTTAAGACAATACTTTTATGAGCAGTGCATTAAAAAAAAAAAAGTACACTTATCAGACTATTTTAAAATGTTTTCATAAAATGATATGTATAGCAACACCAGGCATATAACTGTATATGGTGTAATCATCCCAATAAAAGTCTAATCATTCAAAGTGAATGTCCCAAAATTGAATTATGAAGAAGACAGTGCTAAAGCGTAATTCTCTCAAAACATTATAGTAAAAATTCAGATTGTTGAAAAAATGTTTTTTAATAAAATAGTAATTTCAAGACAAGAAAGTTAAATTATATTTACAGAAATCAATTTCATTTTGTAAAGGCAAAAGATACTGGAGAAATTTACATTTTTGATTTTATTTTCTTTTCAAATTTGGGTTCTCTGGATACTGATACCAAGAAGGGCTATCTCTTGTGAATTATGGTAATCACTAAGCACTCCCATTTCCTTTTTAATGGTCACTGCTTTCTTTGTGGGTAGGGACTGGATTTACTTATTAACTGAATTTTATTTCCCAATTCTCTATTTTACCTGAAATTCCCCCTCCTAACCCTCAGTCTATAGACCTTTGCAAGTTCTGGAAAACTTGATCAATAAAAAATTACTTTTAACCACTCGTTTCTGATCGTCAGCCTTCAAAGCCTTTTAAATCTCCTGCAAGGTCTAGAAGAGAGAGTCATGGGATATAATACTTAACCATAAGAGAACTTAATAAACAAATTATTTAAGCTAATTTTATTTATCTGTATAAGCAGATCAGGGTAGTACAGATCTCAGTGGAAAATCTAGAGGACTGATTGACAGAAGGTATGCTAAGCAACTGGCATGCCAGTGGTTACTCCAAGAAGGTCTCTAAGGCCGGTTGCCCAACTCAGATTTAGTTTTGTGAAAGCAAAAGACAGATGATCTCAGCACTAAGTGTCAAGTCCCAGCTCACAATATTATTTTTTTCAGAAAATTTGTGCTCTGATGAGTTACTTTTGTGTTGTTTGGCATTGCACATTTGATGAAGTCCATACAGCAAATACTAAGATGAAAACAGAAGAACAGACAAATCATTATGTACTGATGATGACTGAGCAACTACACGTATGTGTGAGATACCGTGCTGAGCACCCGGGCTAAAACTGACAAATACGCATGTACCACGTGTTCTGGACCTCCTTGTTTCTGAATATTTGTTAACCAACTTCCTTTCTTTAAAAAGATTTCAAGCAAGTAAACGGCACAGATGTAACATGCCTTTATTTCAACAAGCCAAAGGATCCATTACAAGTCTGTGAGCCAGATAAGGAAATGGTCTTCTAAAACACACTCTGAATATGTATACCACACTTGATAGGTCATTGCCAACCACATGCAATAAGTGAGAGATTTCACTACGGCCGTCTCTTCAGGATCTCTCGTGGTCTGTGTCATGATCAAAGACTTGGAACAAGTTATGGAAGCCACATGCATGTTGATTTTAAATCAACAACAGGGCCAAGAGCCAACATCATCTCAACAAGTTGCAGTGAAGAATAAACAACAGTGGGAATAAATGCAGCAGATGAAGGTCCAGGCTCCCTTTTATGTCTAATACCCCTCATCATTGTCCTGAGGGTCACACAGACAGGCTCTTACAACACTGGTCTGAACGAAGCTGGGAACTCACACTTAGCTGTGCAAGGGCCACAGCAGAACTAGAGCATTCAGAAAACTGTGCCTGTCATCTTCCTCGCTCTGCAATGCACGCATGAAAGAAGGTGGCAGACGGATCCCCAGCCCTGGCTCCATTACTGACTAGCTCCGTGACCTTGTGTGAATTAATTAAGCACTCTAATTTCCTATGTAGAAAATTAAGAATTAGACTATCTGGTCTTTAACCCTACCACCAGAGGCCCTGAACCTAACTGTCCCCTATACCTGGGCTCCTGAGCATTAAAGAGAAAAACCAACATGATATAGAAAAATGTTATTTACAGGCAAACAAGTGGTTAGAATTAGACAGAACTTGGAAACATTGTAGAAAATAGGTCTACCTTTCATTTCAAAAATTAGGTCCAGCGGTCTAGCGGGGGGTTCGGACATGACCGAAAATTGGTACAGCGGGCTGGGAGGGTTAACACTTTTGTCAGAATTAAAGAAGATAATGACCTCATCAGTTCTGTTAGAGTGTGTGTGTGTGTGTGTGTGTGTGTGTGTGTGTGCGCGCGCGCGCATTTACTGGGCATCTCCCATGGCCTAGATGCACCCTGATGATCTTACTTTTTGCGTAGGTACTAACAGAATAAGTACTTTTACATAAGTAGTACTGATGGTAAAGCCAGAATTAGAATGAAAATGTGGCATCGAAAAGCTACACTCAGTTTAGAAATACATAAAAATCTTTGTTCCTCCTGAAAGAGGAGAACTGGTTTTGTTAATGCCTCTACAAAATGACAGTTTTTCTACTACTTGTCTGATTCTTAGTGTTTCTTATAAGTGTTAATAATTCTACTTTCGGAAGCAGCAGTCTTGGCCCACTCTAAGAACATTGCTTGGTTAACTATTAGAGCTGTCCAATAATTCTAGGGGCTTCCTAACAATGCAAACGTTCCCCTTCACTGGCAGTTTTCAAGGAACCGACTTTTATAACTTATTTTACAAAAGGCAAAAAAAAAAAAGGCTATTTCTTTTGAAAACAAACCAGTGACTTTTTGATGGATGGCATTGAGGAATTGCAAAGAAATCTGTCATGGTTTTTCAGTGCAAATTGAATTTTTACTATTGTGTTTCCCCAACAGCCCTGCATCAGGAATCTCTGAAAATAGAGCAGCTGAACACACATACACACACACACACACACACACACACACACACATGAAAGGAAGTTGGGGAAACACCAGAGCCTTAATGTCAGAAACTAACATCGAGATGGTTAATTTAGCTCTAGCAAAGTGTTACAGCATAAGAACAGGAAGCCAGAAGTAATACCACTCTCTGAGGGGAGAAGTGGGGAAAAGAGTGTTTCAACATTCACTATGTGCCAGAAACAGTGTGCTCGGAATGTTATCCACATTTTCTAGTTTAACTCTTCAAAAAGTTGGCAGTGTTATATTCTTTAACCAACAAAATGTCACCCCAACAAATTTAATTTAAAAAAACAAACAAACAAAATGAGACTTTAGAAAATTTAAGTAATTCACTTGAGTCGAAGCTAAGGAAGACCAGAGCTGGGATTCAAATCTAAGTATGCCTGATTTCGAAGTTCATGCTTGTTCTCTGACATCGGGCCTTGTCCTGTCACCTGGTTGGGACACCTCACCACCCTTAGATTTATGTTAAAAATCCCACTTCTCAGTTGTCTCCCTTCAATTTTGCTCTCTAACCTCAAATTTGATTGGGAAATCTCTTTAGATTTGGAAACAAGCTTGAATTTCATCCTGCTAAGTTTTGTCTGTACCCTTTTTCATTCTTGTAAATGTGGAAGATGACCAATATTTGGGTTAAATGTTCATTGTCATCTAGTTCTAGTCAGTCTTAACTAAGGTATCTGAAGTACAATACTTTGCCATCACTTTGTAAAACAAGGACAATTCTATAGACTCTTTTGGGGATTCCGATAACCAGAAATTTCATAATGAAAAAATAGGCACTCCCCAAGACCAGCATGAACGATAAGCTGTTTGCCTCTGAGCAAGAGAAAGAGCTGCTGGCATGTTATGTTGGGGCAAACAGAGGGGGGTGCCCCAAGGGAAGATAAATAATATATACACATCCTGAATAGGTGACACTCAATATTGCATCAGAATCTGAAGGAGTTAACGATTGATCATTTTGATAAATTTAATAATTTTTCCTAATGTTTTTGGTGATTATAAAGCAAACACATCTTACTTTAAGGTCAGGCTTACATGCTTATACTCACATGTCCTATCAGCTAAAAGTGCACATGAGTTTCAATGATAGTAGCATTCTTGCAAGGAGTAAGTTTCGTCTCTAGAGAAACAAGGATATTTCTGAAATCTACCTGTAACACAATGGGGCCCTAAAAGTGGAGGGAAAATACCTGCCTTTTCGTTTACTTAATTTTAATATAAATGCAATGCATGCAAGGAAAGAAAAACATAAACAATAATTACACATGGGTATAAAAGTGTTTCTATTTTATATTAAAAATCACAAAATTTATACTTTGTTGAGGATAATTTTTTAAAAAATATAATAGAGCTTTTGCCCCCTATCTCTTCATGTATGCTTTAAGATGTCAGTAAATGTTATTGTGACACATGGAAAATTTTATTAAAATATCTTGCCAAGCACTTGTGTTGACATTCTAATATATAAAAGCCTCAACACAAAATCTATGATCATTTCGTCTCCCCAACACATAAAATGTTAAAATTTTTCTTAGACTTGTGTCATTATAAATTATCAATTACAAAGACAACCTACTGAACGGGAGAAGATATTCACCAATAATATATCTGATAAGGGGTTAATATCCAAAACATATAAGAAATTCATGCAACTTATCAATAAAACAAAGACAAATACCATCTGATCTCATTTAGATGTGGAATCTAAAGAACAAAATAATCAAACAAAACATAAACAGACTTACAGATACCGAGAAGAAACTGATGGTCACCAGATGGGAGGGGGTCGTGCGGATGGGTGAAAAAGGTGACACTGATTAAGAAGTACAAATTTTCAGTTATAAAAACAGTCACAGGGCTATGAAGTACAGCGTGGGGAACACTGCCAAGAATACTGTAATAACTGTGTATGGTGCTAATTTACAGGTGGTCACTTTGTTAGGAATATATATGAAGGTTGTCCAGAAAAAATTCAGCCATAAATGCCTCTATTTTCCATATTACATGGCTGGATACTTTCTGGACAGCACTCGCAAATGTTTAATCACTATGTTGTACTCCTGAAACTAATATAATATTGTATGTTCAACAGTAACCGAAAAATATATCTTAAAAAGCGCCAACTGCAGATTTACAATTTTGTCAAGTCTGCTAATATGAAGCAATAAGTGCACATATAACTGTCTTCTTCTCCCAAACAGAACACTGTGTCAGGATGATGGAAACATGTCAACCAAATATGTCAACACTGTTCAAAGTTGTTTATAAAACTCTCTTATTTAAATATCTGCAATAATTAGGAAATACAGGCTATGAATGGGTGTTTTAGTCTGTTCACCATCTCTGAAACACCTATCCTTCCCACTTGGTGGGAATAGAGTGTGCCACGCAAGGGTGGAGCAAATAACAGGAGGACGATCTCAGCCTCCTCCATATGCTGCAGATAAGAATCAGAAACTGTTGGCAAAAAGCTCGCACTGGAGCCCGTTGCTGTTAGGGAGAGGGGTATTGACGAATCACCAGTGCTAAGTAACAGTGAGAGTCTAAGAAGGGTTTTCATACCTCAGCTCTTCTGTTAATTAAATCATTGTCACATTTTCACCATAGGTGCTCTGGGCAGGGGGAGCTATGGTGTTTCTCTCGCCCCCATCACTCCATCTGCCAATGTGCAGGAATAAACTTATTATACTTGCAGCTTCAGCCAAGGGAATTTTTTATGTATAGGAATGACCAGTATCAGAATTAAATGGGGTGCCATGTCTAATACTGCTGAAGTTCATGACATTTTACAAAGTGATAGTCTCATGAATTGAACCTTTTACACTTTACAAATATTAGTTTTTAAATTTAATCCTCCCAGTGACTTCATGCAGTAGATACTCTTATGAACCCAATTTCACAGATAAGAAAAATGATTCAGAGTCATTAAGTGAGCTGTTGAATGTCCTATCGATAGTAAGGTGCTGAACCAGAATTTACAGGCAGAAGGGCTGAATCTAGACACATATCTCTATACCACAGGAGCAGAGAATTTCACAAGCCCACCATGAGCGAGCGAGGGAGAGAGAGAGAGAGAGAGAGATCCCTAGCCTGATCCCATGAGGAGGCCTGCTGATCCAGAAAGGTCTGAATGTCACTTGAGGATATAAGTTGCTCTGCTTAAAGTTATCATCCACATGGCTGAGGCCAAATAGCTGCACACAGGGAGGGGAGATGGGAGATGGTTGCTAATGTCTCCTTTATTTCACACAGATGAAAGAAAAGGCCTCTGTGCACTTAGGCAAAAGGCCAAGTTATTCCAGTCTCCAGCCTCCAAGACACATGGTCTTTTTAGAACACAGAAAAATAGTATTAAATCGCTTTTGCCAGTTTTCAGAGAAGAAAACAAACTCAAAATACTCATCTTCAGTAACCCTCTAAGGTCACGGAACTAGGAAGGAAACAACACAAGCCCGAACACAGACATATCTGACCCCACAGACCATGTTTCTTGCTCTGTCATGACTAAATAACAAATTACAGTTGCAAATTGTAGCTGTTATTATAAGCAAGTGTTATAGAATATTTTTTAAAATCTCTGCCCTCACTCCTCCAATGAAAATTATTCTTTCCTGCATGAGGCATTCTCTCATAGAATGAAGGGAGGAAAAAGCTAGTTCTCAGCACAACTTCTGTCAGAGCTTTTTGGTTGATAGACTTCCCTTTGAGGTTGACCAGAACACAAGCTGATGAGAAAAAGAGTTTAATCCACTGATTTTACCATTTGAATCAAGTTGAGAAATAAAAAAGCTCAAAAGCATTATAAGATACGCTACCCTTAAGAGAATGAGTATTATTGAAACCTCTGAGTGAAGGATTTCTTTCTTTCCTTACAAATGCAATCTTGTGGAGAAGTGAGACTCTTTTTCTGAAGCAGCTAGCTGTTTAAGCCTTCTGAAGACGATCTTTGCAAAATTTGCTTAAGATTTATGAAGTATTTTTATCCTCTGGGATTAAAGGCACAAAACTGTTGAGTGGTTTATCATCGTATAGACATTAGTGTCTATCACTCATCCCCTAATCAAAAATAAAGGTGATCCCAGTATTAATTGCTAATTCCGTTTCCTTAACAGTATACAGGGTCCAGCAGAAGAAACATCCTTGTTCGCGAGCTGGAAATCTATACCAAATCTTTTATTACAAAATTCATGAGCATGTATGTCGGTAACATGACCGTATTTTAACTACTTTGAAAAAGGGCGTTACTTCTGCCGGACCCTGTATTTTATGAGTACACAAGGAACTGTTTTCTCCCTACTTAAAAAAAAACAAAAACAAAAAAACCAGGTACAAAGAGGTAGTTTGTTAATGCCAGATTGTAGGATAGAACACCATAATCAGTGAAAATGTATTACTTAGGGGAAGTAAATTTCTTCATTTTTCTGGTGGTTGCTTTAATCATTTGAATAAAATAACAGCATGCAAATACTTGCTCTAGAGTTTGATGAGACTGTCATTTTCCCTTATCAGACACAGTGCTTTATCACAATGCAGTGGAAATAAAGGAGGAAATGAGGTGGAAAATATCATTATAGAATTTTTAGGGTACTCTGATAGGAACTAGAGACAGCTGTTAAAACCACTGTATTTAAGAGCAATTGTGAGTCATGAATCATAAAGTAAAATACGTAAGGCAAGGAAATATTTCTGACAACATGTTTTCTAACATAAATTTTATTTACATACAACAGCTGTAAGGCATCGGCTGAGGCTATGTGGAGACACTGATATCAGGCTGTTAACTACCGCCTTGTTTACACAACAGTGCTTTGTAGAACTTCCTGAAGAGTTGCAGGGTTACCTTGTGTCATGTGATAGTGACTGTGTAATTTATCCCCCTGCCTCCCTCCCACCTTCCCGCCTTCTCTCTCTCTCCCTCTCTCCCTCTTTCCCTTTTTGCTTTGGCTGCCAGGAAGCACAGAGTGTAATACACTGAGCAAATTACTTAGCTCTGCCACTCAGTGTAATGATCACTTCTCTGTTAGTGATACCTATTTTTCTCTGAATCTCTGCATACCACTTACTGTGATATGAAAGTGATTTCATCTAAGTCGAATTCAAGTGTCTTATAGAGAAGCAGATTGTTAATTCCAAATAAAAATGAAATAGATACAAGAGTTAAATGACAAATTTCAAAGAAAATTCAACAAATACAGCAAGGTGGTGGTCTGATTATTTTCCTCTTTCTCCCTTTACTGACTTTAACATAGAAGGAGATGGTGGCGAGAGTTAGAATGTGTTGGGTTGTATGGGAAATCATTGCTAACAATGTTTTGGGGTAAATACATGGGTAGCAACAGTAGTTGTATTGATTATCATTACACAATTTTCTCTGTTAAAGCTTTGCTATTATTTTTCAGGCACTATCAGGGGAAAACTAAAGTTTTTCTATCACAACAACATGCCTATCATTTGGCTATGCATTTGTCTCTCTATACAATATAGGGCTGTCTGGAAAGTATCCAGCCATGTAATACAAAAAATAAAGGTATTTATGGCTGGAGTTTCACCTGACAGCCCTCATATTTTGAGGTTTGTATGAAAACAAAATATTTACTATCTCAAAGGAAACACCATTGAATTGCAAATGTTCGCTGTAGTGTATCAATGATTCTCCTTTAATTTGAATTTTATTATAGATAATGAAGCTTTCTACTATTTAATTGTTTTTGACTAGTTTTAATTTTTTTGTTTGTTTGAACTATTTGTCAAAAGGGGGTAGGAGAAAATAATTTTACTAAAGGGTTTACTAAACCTAAAAAGGATATGAGATAGGAGGAGGACATACAGGTGACAATGCTCACTCTTAAGCAAGTAGAGACACCTTTTTTTAAAAAATAATCAGGTTAGACTACCTGGGAAAATTGTGTCATAGGAGTGGCAGCCAAGGTTCTACACAGGAAGAAAAAGGAGGAAAGAAATAACCCTTTTCCTGTAATAACAGACTGAGCTTTACAGCCAAACAGTTGCTAAATTTTTCTTCCCTCGGAGAATGTGGAAGGCAGGGAACACACTGAACCTTTAACTTGAACTCTGAATAGAACTTGACTCAACAGTCTTTAAATCCTTTGTGGTCAAAATGAGAAGAATCTGGAAAGAAAGGGCATTTCAAAGGCAGGGACATGTATCTGTCTCACAAGAGTCGGAGGCGTGAGGCTCCTCTGGGGTGGGCTGCCACTTGCTCCCAGAAAACAATCTAAATTGCCCTTTTAGGGGCACAGACGTGAAGGCAGCCAGCTCCATGAGGGGAGCTCTTAGCTCTGTTTCCTGTTTCTGCTCCTAAGATTTGTGTGGATATGTGCATGCTGTCATGAAAGTCTTCTCATTTATTTTTGTGGGTTTTTTTTTATAAGCATACATACATTTATTAACTAGGAATTTATCAGCAAGAAAGTATAAAAGTAACAATGCATGTGACCCAATCTTAGGGTGACCATGTACTTTATTATTCAAGCCCAGGCAGACAGGCTTGACAATAAAACAGGATACTATTAACAATTTTTCTGGGATAGCAGTCATAAACTGGGACTTCCTTGGGTGTTCAGTCACTGTAAATTCGGGTTTTTCAATCTAAGCTTTCATTTGATTGTAAAATTAGTAAGTAGAAACCTCATTTCAGTTGGAGTGGGGAGGGCCCGATGAGGCAGCTCTCACACCAGACCATGGAGCCCAACAGGAGGAACTCCTCTTCTCCTCTGTAAAGGGGTTTCCTCACTGTTGTTTCTTGAAACTTGCACATGGTTCTCCATTAGACCACATGTCCTGAATTTCAATTTTTTTGTTGTTCCTAAAAATCCCAATTTTGCTGGAGAAATATCTGGGTGTCTAATTGTTTTAAGGTCAATATGATGTAGTCAACATCATCACTTGAAGCAGAAGGTTGAAATGAAGCAAATGCCAAGAGTCCAGAGGCAGAACTTTGTCATCCATGTAGCTGACAGAATCCAAAAGGTATGACTGTAGTGGTCTGGTCCAGGATGCAACCCCAGCCACCATGCCTCAGGCCTTGCTAGAACCTCTATCTTGCTCATATGAGGATGGAAGATTTCTCTAAATCAGTGTTCTTAAAATTAGTGTGCATGTAGATCACCTAGGAATCTTGTTAAAGTCCAGATTCTGCTTCCATACTCTTGTGGTAGGGCCTGAAATTCTGCATTTCTGATAAGCTCTCATGGTGTGTTGACTAGGCTGCTCTAAAGACCGCCCACACGGAGTCACCAATCTCTAAATTCTTTTAGCCAATTCACAAATCATGTTTATCTCTAATTTTGTCATTGATGACTCATTTCATCACATTCCTTAACAAGATGTTACTAGATTGGCCAATAAAACCCCATGTTAGATATGCAGTAAATGAATTAAAAAGGCATTCATTATTGATGATAGAAAAGAATTTGAGGTGGGCTTTCGTTAACTACCCATGGAGGAAAAACATCAAAGGAATAATTTTTAAAAATTTCATGCCTTGTCTATGGGCTGCTTTAAATCTTACGTGTTCCTGGAAGTAATTTGAGTTTGTTCTTATTTATCCAATCCCGTCCTCTCAACCAGAGTTCCTCTTTGAAGACAGTAACTTTCAATCTCAGTTACGAGGCTTCAAGACCAACGGTGTCCTTTCTAGAAAAATGTCTCAACAACATGAACAACTCCTCTCATGCCAAGAATTTAGATGCCTCAATGTTTAGGTCAAGCGATTACTTTTGTCTTACGTGGAAAGAGGGGAAGAGCATTAAGGAAACTGGAGGGCTGGGGGCGTGACAGGGCTGTAGATGTCGCTGAAGGGGCTGTCAATCAGCTGCCTCCTTGCTACAGGACACTCCACAGAAAACCTTCACGTCTACTACAAAACCACGTGTTTGTGGCTTTACCCCATGGTAGTAATGTTGCTACCAATCCTTCCTCTTGGAGAATCTAAATTAACCTTGAATCGACTCAAGTCATCATTTAATTTGAATACTCTGAAATATAATCTTGAAAGCATGTTCATGACTTTTGTCTGCCTCTGACTTTTTAAGCAATAGAGCAGTGAAATAATGAATTAATATTAAGTCATCTTCACGCCATGCCCTGCATGCCTGGGGAGACCTACATATCCTCCGACACACCCACAAGCTTGTCAGAAAAGGGAAACACCCACATACGTGCACACACACGTGCAAACACACACACGCACTCACACACATGTGCACACACACGCGCGTGCACACACATGCCCTCACACACACGCACTCACACACACGTGCGCGCACACACGTGCACACACACATGCACTCACACACATGCCCTCACACACACGTGCACACACATGCGCACTCACACACGCGCACACACACGCGCACACACACACGCGCACACGCGCACGCACACACACGTGCACACACACGCACTCACACACACGTGCACACACACGCGCGCTCACACACACACGCGCGCACACACACGCGCGCTCACACACGCGCACACACACGCGCACACACACGTGCACACACACGCACTCTCATACACGTGCACACACACACGCTCACACACACGTGCACACACACATACCCTCACACACATGCGCTCACACACACGTGCTCACACACGTGCTCACACACAGTAAAATAAAAGATAAAATAATCATGCCAGGGATTTTAAAGATTTGGCTGATGAACCTCAATCCGGTTTTTAATTTACTGTGAGAACTGCAATAAATCATCAGTCTAGACTAACCCTCAAACAAGTTCACCGAACCATCATCAGGAGGCTTGAGCCCCAAATCGACCATGTTCTGCACACGTGTGACCACGGTATGTCACACCTGTCTTTCTAAGCTTAGGCATGTTCATGAAACTCTGTGATAACCGCAGTCTATTTCCTATTCACGGTGTTTTCTGGTCCTCCTGGCTCAGCTGGAAGAGCCACGAGTGGGAGCTTGAATATATTCTCATCATATACATACTTTTTGTCTT
This sequence comes from Lyroderma lyra, assembly GCA_004026885.1. Lineage (NCBI taxonomy): Eukaryota > Metazoa > Chordata > Mammalia > Chiroptera > Megadermatidae > Lyroderma > Lyroderma lyra. The sequence goes on from PVJL010002779.1 coordinate 113,802, forward strand.
TGTTTACACACGGCTTTGGTATATCTTTGCAAAACCCATCCTGATAAAAACGAAAAAGAGAGCATATCGATCAATTCTTCTCTACTAATCAAGTCTGCTACTGCAAAACACTATCATTTCCAAACACTAACATTCATTATGTGAGATTAAGCAAATGCTTAATAATTCATCTTTTTTCCTCATGAAACGGCGTTTTCTGCATTTCGACTTGAATTAATAAAAACAGTAAAAAGAAAGCAAAAAGGCGAGTATTGCATGTCTTACTAAGTGCCAGGTAGGGTAAACTATTCCTCTGCCGAATATTTTATTATTGTAATTGATAACCATGATTAGTGATTAGAAGACATTTTTTAATAATAACTTCCACTTATTAAAGACCCTCCGACACACACACGTATGCCTACCAGCTAGGAACTATTTAAAATACTCTTATGTGGGTTTTATTATTCCCATCTGTGGACGATGGACCTTAAGCTCAGAGACGTTAAGTAGCTTCCCCACATCTAACAGCTTCTTAGTGGCAGGCACTGGAGTCAGACAGCTCATCATTTAATTTAAAATTTATGTTGTGTCCATGATATGCACATCTTATTTACATGAAGTAAACACCGTGAATAAGCCCAGCTCCTTTATGTTGTTCATGGACACATGCACATAGATCATTTTTAAAATCTGACAATCCAGAGGAAAAAAAAAACCTTCACCACCCCTCCCCCAAGATGGTTTTTCCTACACCTTTGGCACAGATCGACTCACATTTTGCTCAAATTGGTTTTTCTTCTTCAGCATTACCCTGTCTCTCGAGCCATTTGTCCTATCATCACAGGTAATATTATTCTCACCATTCTGAATTAGTAATTATGCTCATCACCATCATCTGCACCTTTACTTCTGTGATGATCTGATGTCCCTCCTTAGTGGCATTTTCAGCATACTCACTATCGCTGGACTGCCAAGACTAAGAGTCTACAACTACAACTACTACTACAACTACAACTACAAAAGTACAAAAGTACAAAAGTTAGCAGAAGCACCACACGCCATCGATCACCAAACAGCTGGACACTCAAGGCTTAGATGAGCTTTCCCAAGTGCCCACGTCACCTCTACAGGTAAAATCAAGCTGATGTGGTCTTGCTTTAGAGAGTAGTTTTCTTCGAGGTCTATGACATTCTTGTGCTGAAAACCCATGTAGCCATTTCCACATACTTACTAGCTGATCATCCTTATTAGTCTATGTGCATGTATTTACACATGATATACATGATTTATACACGCACATGTATTTACCTCTTCCTCCTCCCCTTTCCTTTTGTTCTGTCTCCTCTCTTTTCTTCTTTCTTTTCTAAAAGTAGGATCTCAGTGTTATCATACTCACCAATGCCTAGATCAGTGATTTTTAAACTTTTTTCATCAGGCTCTCATCAGTAAAATATGTAGCCATGTGTCATCCATTTATGTGCATTTACTTATAAATAATGTATAAGGACTTCTGTACTAATGAATTCCATATACAGGGTCTGGCAGAAGTAACCCCAGACCCTGCACCTGAATGTTTCACAGGAGATGGACAGCAATTTGGACATTACACCTACAATGTCAAATAAAGTGCGCTTGAGTGTGATAGAGTTATGTTACAGAATCACATGCTTATGTTTTCGTAATAAAAGATTTGGTATAGAGTACCAGCTCACAAAGAAAGGGGCATTGTTTGTGCTGGGTCCTGTATTATATGATATTCAGAAAATAAAACATTTTAAAAGATGATAACTACATCAAAACGAATTAAAGCATTTTCTTTCCACTGCCCAATAAATTAAATTTCTCACCTCACTTTGGCTCAGAGGATGATATCGAATCTCTGAACCTTAGCGTTCAAGGTCCAATGTGAAATACATGATACCAAATACTGCTCCACTCCTACCGACTTCCCAGCTTTGAACATAACAGATAACACGGTCTCCTTTCCATGGGCTTTGACCTGGGTCGGGGTAAGGAGCCACGCCCTGAATGGTCCTATATTTGATGAAGATCTCAGAACATTTTCACCTATAAAAATGTTTTCCATGTTTGATCAAACAGCCAGGACCTAAAAACCAATGTGCTGTAAATAAAGAGTACATTTGCATTTTTTTCTCTTCTGTAAACAAACCAGAGCTATTCTCACAACTAGTGACACCTACACAATTTAATAATAAAAGACAGGAAGGCGGGAAGTGACCTTATTGAGCAATCTTTAGAAAAGCAATTTCCTTACACTTTCATCCAGATGAACAATGTGATTAATGGCACATCAGAATATTTCAAGTGATTGTCTTGGTTCATGTTGTTTAAAATAAAAAGAAACCAATAATTTAAGTGCAGTAGCTTTCTACAAATGTCATAAAAATAGGTAAAATTTTACCTATAGATGCCCGAAGTATATTTATTTTCTATATAAAGAAACATTAGTCTGAAAATAGAATAAACTTTAAGAGCAAGGTACTTCACAAAAGATGTTCCTTTGTGGTTGGTGCCAACAAAGAACACATTTTACATTAATTGGTTGTCTCAGTCCAGACCATCTGTCTCCGCAAACGTAATGAATGCTGGCATCCATACTGGTATGTACTCAATAGCTCAAATTGGGTCTGAAATAAACCTTGCTCAAAATCTTGTTATAGTATCAGCTTGTGAGTTGTGGGGGAAAATGTTAAGATTCCTCTTATCAGAGTCCCTCCCAGTGACAATTTCAAGTTCATATAGCTAGAGCATGGGATTCACGGAGATAGATGCATTCTGTATGTGCATCACTGTATCACACATTGCTCTTTCATTATACAACTTGTGTGTGTGGACATGCCATTATTTAATGGAATTGCCTAGCATTTAATATATGGCATTAAAATTCACATACACTTTTATACCAAGTAGTTCGTCGGTTTCTGACAACCTTATCCGATTTGTAGGCAATCCCCATTTGCTCCATTTTATAGATGAGAAAATTGAGACTTAAAAGCAGTACGTGATTTAACCTGTAACTATTACTCCTGTGACACACCTCCTTTTCACTCAGGTGGCATCAGCTATTCTGGTCCTCTCCCATGGCACCGACTCCTTTCCACTGGCACCACTGTCACTTATGAAAGAGGACAGGAACAGAAAAGTTCCCCTGTGCTCCTAGTAGGTACCAGAGCCTCATCTTAAATGTCTCATTACCAGGAAAGTCTTTCCTTCTATCTAAGATCAATTTAGGTCCCTCTATGTGCTCTTAGATACTTTTTCTTTTAAAAATAATTTCAATAAAATGACAAACATCTAAGTATATTTCCCAATATAAAGTAAACTCCAGGAAAAGAGAGTTTCCCTATTTTGTTGGCCAAATCCAGCAGTGGTATTCATCTCCTAACGTGGACTGAGCTATTCATTATCAGGTGCTGTGTTCTATGCAGTTCCAAATATGCTATAGAACACCTGGGTAGACATTTCCAAAAGTCATGGTCATTACTTTCCAAAGCCTACAGAGACAAGATGTCAGCCATGATGATTCAAATTCCATTTACAGCATAAATACACAGGATTTTCAGAATCCTTTTAATTCATAGTGTCATATCTACTAAGGGAAAATTTCAAACTCCTCCTGTATACACATAACACAGCTTTGTATTTTCTGCCTTTCATATTTATTCAGGTTACCTACCTCTTCCTTCCCATATGACACACTCTAAGTTCTCTCTGTTAAGGTTCTGTGGACACAACAACAGAACCATAATTTGGCTATCTTGATCATTTAAAGCAATTTATGGAAAGAACACTGGGGAGCTCACAGGATCAAATGCAAAGCTCAACACCTGAATATCTGGGAGAATCACCGCAGGTAGAAAGGTGTCACTAGCAGGTATTTGTGTACAAGCTCTTTGTGGTAGTAACGCTTGCTGTGTGGCACTATGCTAAGGATCACAAGACTGTTTAGAATTGGGGCATAACCTCATCTTGGCTGGGAAGTGGAGGAAAACTGTCATGAAGAACCCCACCTGCACAAGAGAGAATGTGGGCGTAGAAGCTTCCTAAATGATATTTGAGGTGTTTTCACCAAAAAAAAAAAAAAAAAAAAAAGCGAATGTCCATAACCATTGTTTGGTTTCGTTTGCCTGGTTTCATTTGTTTTTGTTTGCTTGTTTGCTTTTATTAAGTCCATGCCCACCTTGTTAAAGTGGCTACAATGTGAGATCATGGAAAACACATGTTGGTCTCCGTCCCCAGTTCCTGACACAGGGACCCGAAAACCCTGCAATGTCTTGGGTGAGAGGAGTATCCTTTGTTCTACTGACTGACTCTGGGTGAGCTCCTGCTTAGCTCCTGGAAGAATGCTGGTCACAGGAAGGCTCAAGCCATGATTAGAAGCGAGGAGTTGTCAGCCCTGCCTCCCGTTCTCCTGAACAGGGAGAAAGGCCGAACACGGGTGCTAAAGACCCCACAAAAACCCCGACAACAAGGTTTGGTGAGCGTCCAGGCTGGCCAGCACATACCCCCACCCTGGGCTGGAGACCCTCCCACTCTGGCCCTGTGTATCTGTTCATCTGGCTGTTCTCTGTGTCCTTTGTCACATCCTTTAAAACGGGTAACAGCAGGTAGGTGTCTGCCTGAGTTCTGGGAGCTGCTCCGGCAAATGAATCAAACTCCATCTGGGGCCACTGGGAGGTCTATAGAGGTGGGACAGAAGCACAGTGGGTGATGGGGCTTGTGACCGGCCTGTGACGTGGGCAGTGAGGCGTAGTCATGTGGGGCTGAGTCTTCAACCTGGGGGATCGGATGCCATTGCCAGGTGTATGATGTCAGAATTGAGGACGTTGTAGGGCGCCCAGCTGGTCTCACAGAGAAGTGCGTGGTGCGGGAAGCGGGGGGACATCCCCTACATTTGGTGACTGGAAGTGTCAGAAAGGAAGGGTTTTGTGTGATCAGCAAAGGAGACTCACAGGGAAGGATCACAGTAGGGAAGAACTGAGTTTTTCCTGCACAGGAGGGAGAGTCTGAGTTTCCTTTTTCTTTTTAATATAGAGGAAGCTGCTCAAATGCCCTTCAGCAGTAAAAGGAATAAAGGGTGCCACATGTATACAGTGGGAAACCCTGTAGGAATGAGAATGGGCCCACAGCTGCACAACAATATGGATACATTTCACAAACATAATGCTGAATAGAAGAAGCTAAACTCAAAGAGAGCTCGCTGTATGATGCTAATTACGTGAATCACCGGAATAGGTGAAGCTCATTTACGTTGTTAGGAAGCATGATGACGGAACGCCTGATGAAGGTGCCCTGGGGACGGGGAGAGCCCGTGAGGAGTCCCTGCAGATGCCGGTCATGCGCCCCCTTGGACTGAGGGCTGGTTTTGGAGACGGTGGTCAGATTGTGAGAAGTCACCGGGCTGTAAACTCGTGTGTGGACACTGCCCGAGGCAAAGGACATCAAATAATACCGATCTTATCTTTTTCAAAAATTGATGTTATGTTACTCGTGGACTTTTTTTACATTAAATTCAATTGAAAAATATACTGCATTAAAATGTTGTTTACTAGGATGCAGAATGCTTTGTGTCCCCTTAAATGTGGTATCTGACGCAAGGTGCCTGCTCACCCCACCTGTGCTTCACAGAGAGGATGAAAGGCAAAGGACCACACAAAGCACACGAGGTGACGGAGCCAGAGCCACAGAGATCACTTCTTCCTCTTGGAAAGCGTTTTTCCTCAGCAGTTACAGATCTTTTTACAACCATTACTGTCCCTTCTCTATGGTTACACATCATGGGATGGAGAACTTCCCACTGCCTAGCCAAGTCATACATTGCATTTCCAAAGGGAAAAGAAGAAAAAAAGAAAAACTTGAAACAAACACACACAAACCCCAAGCACCTTCTTCCTTGATATTAACTTCAATTTGTTGAGCAACTATTATATCACAGGCAGTCACAGTCCTAGTCACTTAATATGTATTAAGTAACCCTAATTCTCTTAGTTAATCTTATAATGGAAGTATGATTAGCCCTACTTTCATAACAAAGAAAGGAGGATCAAAAAGATTATAAGTTTTCCCAAAACCACACAGCTGGGAAATGCTGAGGCCACAGGCCACCACTGTACCTATCTAACTTCATGGCACGTATTTCCCATTATGCCTTCCTCGCTCACACCCTGACGTGTATAGTCAAGAGTACAGGAAACACTGGCACCCATGTGGAAGCTACTGGGGAATAATAAGTGGGACTTCGCGGGTGTTTCCAAAGTCAATTTGGTTAAATTCGGGAAGAAAGGAAATGAAATTCTACTAGGAACAATTTTATTCATTTTTACGTCCCCGGGACCTAACACAGTGCCTGGGATTCAAGATGTGCTCATAAAATACTCTGTGTTAACTATATTTTTTACCTTAGAGAAACATTGGTCAGAGTCTGGTCCCAGCTATGGGAGACTCAACCAAATGTCATAGTGAAGATTATGTTTTTTAAATGTCAGCCACTCAAGGAAATTCTGTTTGAATAAGGTCCAAATTTAGAACAGCTTTGTAAAAAATATGAAATCTATTATTCAGCTTTTCAAAGAAATTTTAATTTTAAAGCCATCAACCATTTCCCAAGATTAATTATCTTCCTCGTGAGAGATAACGATAAAAGTCAATTATTGAAAGAAGTTGCAAAGTGTATGATTTTTCAATTATTGCCTTAAGTTACTTTTTGCCTTTTCTTCAATCATAAGTTGTATTTAATGTACTCTGTTTTTTTTCTCTTGACACTCTAAAAGTTTGTCAAGCACTTTTGTGACTCCTTTTGACTGTGCTTTCACTTTTGGATTGCCCATTTCTGATTAACAGAAGCTTGAAAGTCTCTTGTTCAGAGTGCAGCTGTTTACTAATGGTACATGGAGCAGGTGACACTTCGCAGGGCTAACATCTTCTCGACAAAATGATTGTGTCTACTGCACATCAATCACTTGACATAACCAAAACAAAGTCGGCTTAATAGAACAATATCTCATGATAAATAACTTCCCTTGGAACATCCCATCTTTGCTTCCACACTTACAGATACTGATAAATGATGTTCCCTCATCTTGATGTTTTCTCTCTGAGCAGGAGGGTCACGGCCCTATGACAGCATCCTACTGAATCCGATACGTTACCTAGATGTTTAAGGCAGTTTTCAAAGTCTTTTCTGTCTCAGTAGATTGCCACTTAAACCTACTGAGATAGCCCAAAGTTTAGAAGGGCAGCTGCTTGCCTACATCTACTGGAACCAGGTAAGAAGACACCTGTGTTTTACTTCACAGCCATGAGCAAAATCATGGCTTAGTATCAGGATCCTTGCCTTTCTTATTAGCCAGCTTCACAGGTCCAAGGTGAACATGAGCTCGGTCTGCGTTTTCATCTTCACCCGTTTGCTTCCTTAGTGGAATGAGAAGAAGGTTTACCTCTTGGACACTTTCAGTAACGCAATAGAAAGCAGCTGTTAGAAATGGCACGGTCTTCCTAGTGGAGGCTTGTAGTTTTTCACTTACTACCCTACATCTTTGTAAGCTTTCGTTGCCCTCCAAATGAGTCGAAGTCTAACATACATTCTGTATTAGTCAGCTCTTGCTGTAAAAAAAGGTCCCAACGCCAACATCTGTAGCTTTAAAGGTGGGATGGCGGTTGGCCAGGGCAATGTGGTAACTGGGCCTCTCACCTGGCCGCATCCTCTAACGTCACCTTATTTACGTAGTCGGACACCAGTCGGGTTCCAAGGGAGGGAAAGGGAGCACATGCCAAAACGCTGCACCTGACACATTCTGTCGGTCAGAGCAAACCACAAAGCTAGTGCAGATTCAGGGGCTGGAGAAAACGTGCTACCTCTTCATGGGAGGAAATTCAAAGTCACCTTCTGTGGCCCATGAATACAGAGAAAGGAGAAAAATCTATAGCCAATTTTGTAATCAATCTATGTTCTCCCACATAGATCTTATAATCAAGATTTTCCAAAGAGTCAGACATATTTGCAGGAATAATTTTGGAAATTGTTACCCACTTGAAAATTGCAACTAGTTTTTTCGACAAAGCAGTCCAATGAAATTATTTGATTTATGCAAACTTGTTTTTAAATTTCACTGATGAATTTGTTTTAATTATTGCAATATCTGCTAGATGGAAAGCAATATGTTTGGATTTGAATGCCTCAACATCAATTTCTGTGTTGACGGCACCATTCCAAACTCATATAAGAAAGTTTTTATTGCACTATCCTTAGTGTAGAAGCTTAGGATCTTAAATTAGCTGTATCTGGGAGTAACGACAGTGACAACAGTACCTACTCTATTTCATGTAACAACTTCCTTGGTGTAAAGTGTGAAATGTTTATACATTATATAAGGCAAAGTGAGTATCATATCTGTTCAATTTAGTCACCACGAGATGCTTTTGGTTTGCCTTCAGTGAGACAAAGAAGCACATTATACACAGAGGTTTATAGCAATGTCATAAAGAAACAGTTTTAAAAAATACAACACCAAGGAATTTAGAAAAATTATTGTAAGCAAAAAACATGCTTAAAACTATTTGGTTTAGAAAGACATTAAATAAAATATCTAAAGAACCATTACAGTATCTGATAATTCATTACTCAATCCATTAGTATTATTTTTATTCTAGACTTTACCATAAAAGTCATTACCTTTTGGAGGCTAGCACGTATTTTTTGAATGAATTCTGTAAATTCATCCAAAAATACACATATCACTGTGGCATATTTCCAATATTTATTTTTAACCAGTAAATACTCTCATTTTCTACAGGCTAAAATAGCCTGATACTTTATAACTTAGCTGGTTTTATTCTTATTTGTAAAGGCTATATTATTTTCTGTCAATTTATCCTTGAGAGGGCAGTTGGTTTCAAATACCAACCATACTGTTATATTAATGTATAAAAATTGAGTGAATAATATTAAATATTTAAAATGTTCACTGAGTACTAAATAGACTTAAGTAAAACACGAGAAATGACACCAACCTCAAGGCTCCAATAACCTGGACGTGGAGATATAAGAAGTCAATTTAGTATAATATAGGGAAATGCAAAGTGAAATAATTGTTTTAACAAATGCTTAAAAACGTAATTACTGCTTTCTGTATTTCAGTCAGTTTTTTATGTTAAGTGGGCTCATAAAAACTTCAAGTATTAATATTGAATGTTCATGCTTCACTACCATGAGAAGTAGTTCTTCTAAATGTAGGATAAATTTTTATTTTTTATTTTACTCTCTCCTCTGAGATTAAGTCATCAGCAAACAACAAAACCCACTTTTGACAGGATGATATATAAATTGTCTGCAGACAGGAAAGCCAAATTCAGGACATCGTCGTATCCACCACCATCACAAACCTTCCTTGCCTAATTGAGGGGTTTTAGTGAGGAAAAACATGTATCTAGAGAAAAATTGCTGGAGGGGCTTTTGTAGTCAAGCTTTCTTGAAGATCTTTAATTATGTTGTAGAATTACTGTGAAGATTACACTTATACAATAGTTACAAAGTATTTCAGATAGTATTTACCCAATTGTGTGCTGAAAATAGTGGAAATATTATCACTATCATTATTAACATCATTATTATCTTTCAAAGATTTTGCTTTAAGACTTTTATGACATACAATTTCTTATAAAAGTACTATGAAAAGCATTTTAATTAGTTTCTCCTGTCCATAGCTGTATTTTACTCCTATCCACATAAATGGTTTCATTAAAGCTGACAGGGAAGTTTCCCACATACGTCATAATCATTAAGTAGCCCGTGAGTACAACAAAGGACACCTCACCTTTAGCTAACATTCTCTGTGTGCTCGGCTGCTTTCAAAGCATGGTCACAAGTTTGACATAGAGTTGAATTTTGGTTTTAAATCTAACAACCACACTGTATTTCCTCTGGCTCTTCACAGAGACAGGGACTTTAGCAGTCAGAGTTGAAGCAAGACCGAAAGGCAGGAAAGCCACGAGTCCCCTATTCAATCTTCGTCATCCTCCCTCTTCTACTTCACAGACATCCCTTCTCTGGGAAGGAAAACGAGATACCATGTGCTGCCAGAAGCCCTTCAGAAGTGACCACTGGTGTGTCTTCTTAGGTGTAAGGATCTTTTTCAAAGAAGGAAGTGTGCTGGCTGAGCTTGTGTGTGCAAGGGAACTGAGCTCAAAACGATTCTTAATCAATACAGACTAAGGATGATCATTTGAGAGGTGAAGGAAAATCTATGAGGATTTCTTTGGAAAAGCCTGAACCATCAGAAACAAGATATCAACTTCGAGCATAATCCGTTGTAACAAATTTATAACAAAATAATATTTAAAGTACTGTACCATCATGTCAGCATATTTTTTTTAATACCACAGCAATCTGGGCATTGTGCTTATTACTTGGAATATAAATGTTATTAAGACACCCATTCTGCTCTGGGGACCAGTCTATGGTGGCATTTTCTGGGATGCTTATATTTTAACATATTTGAAAAGAATAAGGGAATGTGATTTAAGCTTAAATATATGAATAAAAACTTAAGTCCAAGCTTCACATAACTCAGATCAAGGCCATTACTTATGGTGTACTCATCTGAAATAAAAATGCATGAAACCATTAGAAATATATATATAGTATTTTAAAAATTGTGTTAAGAACACTGAACATGAGGTCTACTCAACCAATTTTTAGGTGTACAATATAGCAATGTTAACCATAGGCGCAGGTTGTAGTAGGTCTCCAGAACTTAATCTTGTGTGACTGAAACATATTTTCTTTCAGCTTGTGATGAAAAGAGTGCCTTTGGAATCAAGGACAAAAGTGTTCATACAAATTATTCATGTATTTTTAGGAATGAACAAAAATGTGCATTGTGCATATTCAAAACTATAATCTATTAATTAACATGCATGAGACTTCAATAGCTTGAGCCTCAGCACTTCAGATTTTTTTTAGTATTCCCCTAAGGTGCTCAATGACCATCACGCTCGAAGCAGACTGGCCTATCTTGATGCTAACATATACAAGGACTGTTCGGAAAGTGTCCAGGCATGTAATATGAAAAATAGAGGCGCTTATACCTGGATTTTTCCTGGACAGCCCTCGTATATATGCAGGATACAGTTCTACAAAGATGACATTGATCTGTTATCTTTTTGGATAGATTTTTTAAAAATTTATTTTAGCAACATCTTGGTAAGATTTGGGGTGCGGAGTAATTTGAATCTTCTCAGAGATGAGGCCCACACTGTGCTCCGTAAGAAGTATTGTCTCCCCTCATTAAGCTGGTTGTTTACTCTTGAGAAAAGCAAACAAACGAACAACGTCTCTGTGTCTTTCTCTCTACACATATAACATAATGTAATACAATGCAATACAACATAATATTTAATAGCATTGCATTAATAACTTTCACACGGTTTATTTCAATATATTTTCAAACCAATAATAAAAGTTCAGATGAAGTTTCAGTTGCATAAAACTGACCACTGAAAAATAACATTACCTAAAAGAAAAGTCTATTTTTCATGTCAAATGAGTCTGCACACAGCCAGCCAGTCCAGGGCTGGTTTGCTGACTACATTGTGATACCAGGGACTCCCTCCGCTCCGCCATGCTAGTGCATCATTTCCATGTTCAAAGCCCCTACCTGTCCACAATGGATGCTGATTTCCAATCACTCATTCTAGTCATTCCCTCCGTGAAGCACAGGAGAGGAGAAAAAGGAGAGATGCCAAGAGAGTTGCTCCCCTTTGGAAGAGCACCTCCAACCTCCAACCTTCACAGAAATCTCATGCAACATTTCTGCTTACATTACATCACATCAGGCAGAGCCCAGTCTCTTGACCACACTGGGAAAAGGGGCACATTTCACCCTGAGTAATATCAGAGTTGTGTTCCTAAGGAGGAATTTAAAAATGAAGAAAGAAAAAAGGACTTGGAGATTGACAACTCAGTGACTTGGCCCCAAAAGACCTTCTCCAAGTATTTAGGAGGAGGACACTGACGTTAAACTTCTAAATTCACTGCCTCTTTTCTTTGCTCACTCATTCTTTCAGGAAACCAGTACTACTATTGATGATGTTGTTGTTGTTGTTGTGCGATGCACCATCCCGGGCGTAAGGGATGCAATGACTACCAGTTAGACACGGAACTTGCTTTCACACTGCTTCCGGGGACGTAAAGGAGTTTGATCAGGGACTAGGAAAATGTAATGTGACAGGGTCCACAGCAGGACCAGGATAGGTCTATGCACAGCGAGTTTAGATTCCAATCACTCTTGAAAACTCTGACTGAGAGGCAAGATTATCAGGAGTTGGCCATGTGGGCTCAGGAAATGTGAAATAGTGTTTCGCACAGGGACAACTGTGGAACAACTCAAGACCACAGAGATGGTGGCACTTGAGGAATTTAAAGTTCAACGTGACTGCTGTCCTAAGGGATGTAACAATGTACACAGCAACAGAAAAGGCAGAGATGTAAATGGGATTCAGTGAACCCCTCAGACAACTCTGTCTGTCTTTTTAGAGAAATTTATTGAATGGTGCGAACAGAAGAATGACAGCATCAGTTTGCCCCTGACATATGCAGCAGCCCAGAACCAACAAATGACAGAACAAACTCACTAACAAAACACCTCATATGCTTTTCCACATGCTCTTCTGAAAGTAAGATGATCAGGTTTTCTGAATCCAAATTTAGAAATCTTAGAAAAATCCAGATTCATTTTTCTGTATTTATTGAAGAGTTTTACCTCACGTAACTTGTGTACTGTCTGAAATCAGACATAGGCTTTCTCACTACTCCTACATTCAACTTAGTTTCAAAAATGATTTCCATAACTTTAATGAGCTTTGTAAATCACCTCCGAGAGCACACAGACTAATATTCTTTGTGAAGCTACTGGAAGAACGATACTCATCAATGGAAGCTATGCTAATGAGTGAATTGTACTGGAATATTCTTTTCACTGTATGTTTTCCATTATTTTAATCAAGCAAGTGACAAAGAGAATCTTCATACTTATTGTGCAACACCTGCAAAAAAATGAGGACTGTGACAGTTAACACATGTAAAGTGGGTGTGTTAAAATGAGCAATATTTTATCAGGACTGAAACTAATTCCCCACCACTACAATAGAAAGAGTTTATATTGTCACTCGCAGCAGCTGAGCATATAATTATAACAGACCCTGAAATCTGGTCAATGTAATCACTGTCTCCTAGTTGTCTGGTGTTAAAAAAAATAAGGAGAAAAAAATTATGATTATGTTAGAAAATATTTTTGTTCAGAGAGAATTATTAATCAGAAAAAAGGTCCTCAACTAAAAGAAAGAAAAAATGTTCTCACTAAAGTGGAATAATTTTCCTATTAATTATTCCCACTGAGATTTCCTCCGTGACACAAAAATGTACAGGCTTATGTGCCAGATAATTATAAAGTCCCCAAGAATGACACAGTTGAGCCTTACTTAATTTCTGTTCTGGTATCAAGGCATCAGAACTATTTTGAAGAGTCCTTACTCTAAGAAATGATAAAAGAGATAGACATTAAAGAAACTAAATGATGTCAGGAAAATAACTTACAAAGTATGAATGGTTCTTAATAATTTGCTATAAGAAAGGTACTTAAGTTTAGATTTGTCTACTCACAATGAGACATCACACCAAGTTGGATATCAAATTATCCTTTAGCCCCTCACAGACAGCCTTTGATCTTTTTAAAAAATTAAATTTATTGGGAAATTTATTAACATTGGTTAATAGGATTATTTAGGTTTCAAGTGTGCCATTTTATAATACGTCATCTGTATACTGCAGAGTGGGTTCACTATACTCCCGCCTGTGTCTAGGAGATTTTGTTGGTTTGTCGCTTTTAGTGTATTACTCAGCTATAAGAAAAGATGAAATACTACCATCTGTGACAACACGGATGGATCTTGAGAGTATCATGCTAAGTGAAATAAGTCAGGGAGAAAAAGTTGAGAACTGTAAGATTTCACTCATCTGTGGAGAATAAAGCCTTTGTGCTCCTGAAGGGAAATACAGGGCATGCTTAGGCTGCCTCCTCCATTTAGCCATTTCAGTTTCTTACCTTCTTCAAATCATCTAGTTCAGAGACGAAAAAGTTCTAGCTGGATTCAATACCAAAGTATTATCAGAAATTTTTAGCATTAATGTGAACTGAAAAACTCGACTTCTGTAACTTGCAAACCCCAAATTAAAATTTCAATACAAAGAGAGTTGGGGAAGGAGTTACTTTAAAATAAAAACCCTGTGACTATGCAAACCTTTAAATATTCACCCTGTCTTCTTCGCAGTGCCGTCATGGGGTACACAAGCAGGAGAGCCGACGCTCCATGTGTGCAAATGTAGAAATCTGGATGAGTCACCTGCAGGACCCTTTGTAACAAACACACCTCCGTAAGTGTATTTAATTTTTTATTCACCCACATTATTAATATAGGAGTATTCAATCACTTTCTAAGTGTATGTTTTAATTGTAGGTCCTGGAAAAGTATGTGTCACCAAACAGAGATACATGTGAAGGGGGGAAAATAGAATTAGTGTATGTGAAAATGTTCTGGGGAATCATAGAGGTAAAATCATTCTCTGAATTAGTGGACTTAGGGCAACTCCCAGGAACCCATCACCCAACCTCTTTCCTCAGTTACCTGTCCCCAGTCTTTATTTTTTATTTATTTATTTTTATGTTGAGCAACTTGACTATGCCAGGTCCTTTCCTCACGCTGGGTATACGGGACAAAAATATGATGAAATCTCTGACAAAAGGGACATTTTAGAACAAATTAAAATCTATTAGTATTCTCATCTGTAAAAAGAAAATTAGATGTTTTCTCAGATAATTTCTAGTGTATTATCTACCCAATCTTGGTAGGTTCTATGTTTCTAGGAAATTAACTATTTCTTCTAGATTAGTCATTTTGTTGGCACTGAAACTAGCTTTGTTATGTCAAGTGTCCCTGTGTATTTCTGATTGAATCTGAAGAACTATTCTGGGAAAGCATTTGAGTCTCTCTTGAGAGGTTTACTGTCTTCATGGAATTGATAGAAATCATCTTTCTCGCACCTGGGTATAAGTGGAATCTTGGTAGAACAATCCTTATACTGGAACCTGACAAACAATAGTGTGGGGAACATTAACTCTTGAATTACAACTCAAGTTTTTGTGACCAGTAGACATTGGTTCCTGTGTCCTGAAACTAAATATCAGATGTCCCTTAAAAGATAACTAATATCTGACTTCCGGTATTTATTTAAAACATCTGTGAGCATTCACATTAAATGACAAAAGCAACATTTATCTTGGGTTTTTTTCTACACAGCCAAGGAAATGAAACAGCTAAATGCTCACATAGTTCTTACACTGAGTTTTAAAAGTAAGCTTTTATTGCTCATAAATCCCTTAAACCATAAAGTATACCCTGTGATGTTCTTTCCAAATGCTAAAATAATTATTTTTAAAAGGAATAAAATTTCATTCTAAAGGGCAAAGTAATTAGGATAAGAAAAGCGATTTACAAGCCAGGGGGTGGGAGGAGGGCGAACTGTGTTGGGGACGGGAGAGTCAGGAAGACCCAGCAGCCCCTCCGGACTGGTGGGGTCATGACTGTGAATGTGGAGTGACACACGGATGTGACGAGTCTCAGCGTACACTACGAATGCTAGTTCAGAGAGTGTGGAAGCGGGGATAGTATTAGAATTAGAGCCCATGATACTACTCCAAGAGGGCATCTGCCGGCACTCATTACTGGAGGGCTTCAACATTCAAAGACGGAAGAAGTCACATTGATGTTGACTTTATAGACAGACACTCTTCTTACCTTTCATTAGTGCAAAACCAACGACGGCTGATTGTTATACGTCTGAAAAATAAATTCCATCCCTGTGTCCACTAATGTGCGTGTTGACCATCTCGCTATCATTTTTCTCTCTTATTCAGGAAAGTACTATGGCAATATAACAAGTGATTGGGAGTAACTTAAAGGCCTTACTTGTTTTATTATTAATTTATTACCAAAAAAATTATCCTCTAACATTGGTAGTTACAACTAATCATCACATTTTTCAAGTTCTACCTTGCTAACAAAATTAGACCAATACTGTATATCTTCAGAATACAAGAAAGACAGTTCTGTTGGAAGAGCGACCCAAGAGATGGCCAGTTAAACAGTAGCAAAGGATCCAATGACTGAGCATGGTGATGGCAAATCAGAGGGACTTCAGCAAGCAAACGGACGCTCAGTGAGATTGGGCTACTGTAAAAAACCACATACGTCTCAATTTGTATCTGTTTCATCTTGGTCACCCTGACTGGACCACTGCAGTGTCTAGCAATGTTCCTATAGTGTTCTCCAGATATATTTGGTAAAAAGAGGATTTCTACAACTAAGAGGGGTCAAGCAGGAGCACCGTAAGCAGGCATCCGAAGGACGGACTTAGTAAGTACTGCCCTGGAATGAAGCTGGTCAGTGCAGCCCAGTATCTGGCAGACACTCCGGCACAGAGCGGGGACTAATGCATACACACTGACTAGGAAGCATAGGAAACGTCGAGTCCAACAGCGTGCCTACAGCAGCCAATTCATGTGAAAGCTGGAGAAACTAAGCATTTTTAATGAATTGTTTTTCTGAGATTTACAAGGTCAATGCTAACTTAGTTCAAAACTTAGACTGTAGACCGTAGAATGGATTGACTCAACGAACGTGAGCATGAGCATCACTCTCTCCAGTAGTGACAAATGCCTGCTCTGGGTCCCAACATGGATGCAAAGTGCTTAACACAATGCCTGACACAAAGGTGCATCGAGTAAGTGCAAGTCGTAGTGCTGATACATGAAGTTCCTAACGGCATTTACGTCTCCTGCACCCAGCACTATTTATACATCTATTGACCTATTGTTCACTGACTGTGCAAGCATGGTACATTTCAATTCCATCTATGTTATTCTCAATATTGCATCACGTGTCTGAATATCCATTTGCTATCAGAATTGATGTAGAACATTAAATGGCACTACAACCAGCTCATTTTTTCAGTAATATTCTCCCTCTTATAATTTCTGAACATTCTAATTCATCAATGTTGAAGACAATTTCCTCCCCTCATAAAATATTAACATCCTTTTTTTGTGCGACTCAGAGATGTCTTCAAGCAACTTCTTCCTGTCATTAATTAAAATAATGAGTAGTGTAATATTAAACGTGCAACTCTCTGACAAGCACTGAAGTGTTTGCTGAGAAGTCCCTTTCTACCAAAAAACATCTGGGAAATGATATGGTAAATTAAAAAGCTGATACTTTAATGTACCACAGGGCAATCCGCAAGCCGAGGTCGGCACGGCGCCAGGCCGGCAAGCTCCCCCTCCTGGCTCGGTGCCGCGGCTGCCTCGGTGTGCTCGGCTCGACGTGTTACATGAGGACGGGCCTCAGCTCCTCTGTTCTCCCCGCTTCACTTATCAGATAAGAAAATGGCAACAGACACACTCCAACCCAGGTCGGCTTTTCTGCTTGCCACACGCAGGGCCTCACACCAACACCGCCATCATAAATGTGTTAGCGACGCTGACAGCCGGGGACAGCCGGAGTTAGTAAAAGCAGTGGCGTGACTCCTGCCCCCGCAGGGAAAGGAAACGGCTCCTTCTCCTCGGTTTTATGTCCCCTGCTAGATGCGTTTTAACGGGCACTCGGGGCCCGTGCCAAGAGGCTGCAGTCCTTCCCTTACTTTCTTCCCTCTCTCAACCTGACGCTTTCAGGATGCTGAATAACAGCGTTAAGAGTTTGAGGCTTTAAAGCTCGGTCATCCAACACTTCGTGAAATGAGCTGCTGGGCCTGTCCAGGGTTTTACCGTTCTGATTCCTACACATCCGATGTCTTACACTTTGCAGGAGACGGACATCTCCCCAACACCGTTCATTCACAGCTGTACACCAAGCATTCATTTCCCCACATTTTTTAATTGAGAAAACTGAAGCTCAGAATGCTGATTTCTCCCCAAACCAAGAAACAGAAAATACAGATAGGCTTATTACAATGCAAAGCTTGCAGTAAGGTAGTCATTCCACATATTAGATACACATAAATGGAAAAGCAAGGGACTGGGACTAGAATTCAGATTCCGTGAGCCCACATCTAGGGATCTTTCTGGGGCAACACCTTGTATCACAAAACCCAGGTAGGAAGAAGGGGAACGGGATATAAAAATAGCATAAAGACTTTCACATCTTATTCAAGTATTTGTTACCCATCAAGTCTCAGGTACAATGTCATCAAAGAAGGCAAAAAAAAAAATTTTTTTTTTATTTGATAGAATGTGTAATTCTAACCCTTTGATGATATTTCGCCGATGGGTGGGACATATTTGAATACCACCTGAAAGGCTTTCCATATGCTGTTTTCATTATGCTCCTCAGTATTTCTCTCTCCTGTGGTGTGGCCCTTTTCTTTTGCAGTCTGCATCTCAAATACTTTAGGGAAGTTTAACAGCAAAAACCATGACCCCATTTTTTCACATCCTGTGATACATCTTTTAAAAGTAATTTTTTTTCCCCAACAATAGCAGACCAAATTCAGCACAGAAAATCCCAGTGATGGAATAGGAAAACAGGACTAGGATCGATCGCAGACTGCATTCCTGACAATGGACAGACACGTGACCCACCCTTGTCCTCGTTCAAGTTCAAGATTAGTTCTGAATGCCTCAGCAGGCCCGTCCAGCCCTGCTCGTCTCCGTCACCTGCACCCTCGGCCCCTGGGTCCAGTCTCACCACATCCACGCACGCAACCTGCTCATCCACACACTTGAATCTTCTCTGTACTTTAAATAAAACATTCCCTTCCTCTATGTCTCAGGTGAAGTTTTCTAGGGAATTTTACCTGGACTGCTGGAGGATGACGGGGGCATGCTCTCTGGAACGAGATGAAGGCAGTAAGAGAAGGAGAGCAGGGTAATGGGAGAAGCTGAACTGTGAAGGCTTTGAAATAGGAACTTGAGCTGATCTCGTCTGTCTAGTCCTGAATTAAGGCAAAGGACCCAGGACTCTGGACCCCACACTGGCCCGTCAGTGAACGTAACGTGACTCTGAGGAGGGGTCCTAATCTTGGGCAAGGCATCTTCCTCCTGTGACGGAAAGCATGTCACATAAAGAGATTCAGCTGTGAGCTGCCACTAGCCTGCACTCCAAGAAGATGGAAGAACAGAGGCCCCTGGCCCAGGGCAGTCTGGGAGGAACACCAGGAGCCACCTTAGCCTGTAGCATCATTCTCTACTCTTCTCTACCTGACACAAATCTCTTCAAAATCCAGGCCAAACAGCGCCGCCTCTGTGGGTCCTTCTGTGGTTACTGACTAAGGTTATTCTCACCAGCATTGTTCCATTATATCACACTTCCTGTCTCTAATGCAACGTTTATCACAAGCCTCACTAGTCCGTGACTTCCATAAAGATAGGCCTGTATCTTATTTATTACTCTCTCTCCAGTGCCCAGTGTAATTACTGCAGCCCACCAGACTACAGTAATTAATAAATATTGAATTAAAAACGCACAACAGCCAGCAGTGTGCAGGTCCTCTCCTGAACGCTTTCCTTTCAACTTCGATGATGTAGTTAAAATTAAGTTACACACATACATAACTAGAGAGAATCTGCTAATGTTCTACCCTGAGATTCTTGCATAAAACATTTTGTTGAGGAAGGATTTATATCAATTATACCCAGAGGGGGAAGTGAAGAAAAATAAGAAAGACAGTTACAGTAGGAATTGCACACAATTCAAAATTAGGAGAGCTGAATTCCAGCCCAGACACCACCATGTACTCTTTGGGGGTCTTGGAGGGCACGAGCTCTCTGTAGATTATGATTTCTTAGGAAATAAGTGTGTGTGATTTCATCAGAGAATGGTTAAGCTGAAAGGAAACGTGAAGGACTCTTAGTCCTTACTTTACATCATCGGAATGAAATGAAAAAAAGGCTAAAGGTACTTTACAAAAAAGTCTCTTTCTAGAAAATGAAGTTTCAGTCATTTACAGATGAAATGGAGGCGAGCATCTACCCTAAAGAAATTGAGCAAAAGAGACAACAGCAACAGAAAAACGAGATTCAAAAAACTGTAGGTATATTACCTAAGTTAGTTCATATGTGCTGGAGCTTAATTGGAAACCGCAGACTAAATATTCCAACACTCCTAAACTTTTTCTTAAACTCACCTCTTTTTCCCCCTAATACTAGCTTCTAGATACCTCATCACTTTCTTATTTCTTCATCTGCCTCTACTGGGATGGTCAAATCCATGGAAAGACGGACAGCACATACTGTTATTACAGACTGGGTCTCAGCACCAGCGTTTGCTGCAACCAAAGATTTTTGGGAGACTAATTGGGTCACTGTATGTTTAAATGCCAATTATAATTCTTGCATTTTGTTTTTCCTTAAAGAGATGCATGTCCGTGGCTTCAGCATTTCACCAGAGCAACCAGCAGCAACTTTATAACAAAGAAAACTCATTGACACTCCAAGTAATTAAAGCCAACATCACTAATTGGTATCCTGTGTTGATACATGTCATGTACTGAGGATGATACAGTACTATCTCGTGGTAGTCCAGAGTAAAAGCAAGGATATAACTCCAGTAATTAAGAGAAATGGGACAAACCCAAATTTAGCACATACTTCAAGATAACCGTCCAATACCCTTCTAAATCCTCAAGGTCAATAAATGCAAAGAATGGCTGAGAAGCGTTCCAAATTAAGGAGACTAAATATACAGGAAAACTAAGTCTGACGTGCAATCCTGGATTGCACCCTGCACTAGAAAGAAAATACCTATATAAATCATGACTAGGAAAACTCCCAAAATTCAACATTAGAGCGCACACTCCTATAAAATGCATTGTACCGTCACGAACTCCCCTAACTTTAACCACTGCACTGTGCGTGTGTCATCGTCCCGGTCCCTGGCACACGTGCCACATAAGCTACTGTCGTCCTCTGGCTAGTGTCCGACAGCACCCTGACGGTGTCTACTTGCGAGCAGGCTTGCGCCAACGGAGCTAGTCGAAGGACACGGACACGCGTGGCTCAGCCTGGTGGCCCAGCACCGTAGTTAGGAGCGTGGAGTTGGTGACCGAAAGTATCCGGCCTTTTGTAACACATCATCTATCTATGTCACTGTGCTCACCGCCAAAGTCACATCCCCTCCTGTCACCGTGTAGGTGGCCTGTGCCCTCGGTAGCCACCACAGTGCTGCCGGTGTCCAGGAGTTTCTGTTTGTTTGTTGCCCACTTGTTGCTTTCGGTGGTACCCCTGAAACCTATATAACTTTATTAACCAATGTCACCCAATAACTTTAATAAAAATAATTAAATTACAAAACTTTTTTTTTTAAGTAGCTGATCTTTGGGGCTTTAAAAAAAAAAAAGAGGAAGAGAAAAAGAGGGGAAACAAAACAAATAAAAAGTATTAGAAAAGGACAACATGGCACTTACTTAATGATAATTGGTTCTGGCTTGAATGTACTTTATATGAGAATAAATTAAATCTGACTGACAGGGGAGGAAGTCGAGAATCCTAATTTCAGAAAATTCCGAAAATAACAGACCCTGAGAAGTCCTGGAGTAGGAGTGGAGATGCCTGCAGCCTAACAGTGCCCAGAGGGCCGATTCCACGGCACGACTACGAGGCCCGAAGCTAACACAGAAATGCACAACGCCGAGATGTGAAAAGCAAAAATGGGAACTGCCACGTGGCTCTATAACCTGTGGGCAGTGTGACAGTTTCTACGTATCGTAGAGGATATGCAAAACTGTACAGATTCGCTCTCACTCAACAATTATTTGTTGAACACCAATTAATTTGGGGATCTTGAAGTTGAAGTGGAGAATTAAATATGAGTAGATGTTCAGAGTTTACGAAAAATAATTGATGAGGCGCAGACACATCCTGTTTGTGGTAACAAACACATTTGGCCTTTCACCACAGATGATTCGGGAAGAAGCATTTTCTATTTTCCCTCTTTCCTTTCAACTTGGTGGCTGGTTAGCATCTTCCTTAAATCTTCTTTTGGAAAAGTTAGAATGCAGTATTTTTAACTCCGACCATTAATTGTCACGTGGCTCAGGGCCCTACATTAAGTAGCTTCCCTATATCCATAAGGGACCCCATTCCACAAAACCTTCTTCCAGTCTCCTTTCTCCCTCCTTCATTCCTTTCTCTCACTTTCTCTTTTAGACAGTAACCATTAACGACAACTTTCACCTTTCCGGATCTCTGCATTCTCCCCCTTCTGCTTGGTGGACAGCTTATTTAAGTGCCCCTCTTCAGCTTCCTGTCACGTCGTGGACTAGTGAACGTTACCTAATTTTTTCAAGCTTCGAACGAAACATCACTTTCTCACAGAGAACCGTTGTGACCCGTAGACTATGTCAGTCTCCTTTTCCTAACGTTCCCTCACTGCCTACACTCACTACACATTTCACCGCATCTCCTCGGTCAAGTTCGTCTTCTGCACCTGGATCCCAGTGACGTACATGACTAAAACTAAGTCAGGGGAGCAAAGCACATGGCATTTCAACAATCATAACCAAGTGTTGCTGGGAGACACAGAGGAGAGAGTGAGCATAATTGGGAGCATGAGGCAGGGTATCCCAGAGGGGAGGAATCTGACCTCAGGCTTAAAGAAAGAATAGGAAATTGGTAGACCTGGAGGCAGGGAAAAATCTTGTCCCAAGATGTAGAGGCTTGGTCAAAGATGACATCGTCAGACCTATGACATCTATCTAGACTTCTTTGTGACAGACTCCTATTAACCGATGTCGTCAGGGAAAACATGGGCATGGAACAGATCACGGGTGGTTTCAGCAATCAGGCTAAAGAGTTTAGAATTTAGTTTCTAGAAGAAAGGGACACATAAAACATTTTTGGAGGAAATTAATAATCAGTTTTTAAGGACATTAACTGGCAGCAATGCAGAGTTCCCTACAGAAATGCAAAGCACTCAAATGACACAGGAGGCTACTTAAATAACGATGGCAAGGAATGACAATAAATGTAATGCCATGTCAAAAGAATCTGTTATAAAGTTTACATACACTATTAAACCTGAATGACCAGCTTCAATGTGATATGTATTATAATATACATCTATGTTGATAGATGTAAGATTGATAAGCCTATAGAGAAAGCACCAAAAGGAATTTGCTAAAATGTATATCTGAAAATCAAATTTGGAAGGAACACAGATTAAGGCAACTGAGCTCATCGTAGGTACTTACCTGGTGATTAGATCAACACTAAGTTTACATCTGCGCCTGTAGTTTATACATAGGGAGGTTCTCTGGTATCAAAATTTGCCTTTAATGCTATCATATTGTTTCAGGAACACTAGCCCATAAACTGAAATGACATGTTACATTTGCAGCTTGAAAATTTTAGTGGCATTTATATTGATTTGGGAACTTATTTATTTATCTTTGGATTGTACATGTTTTTGAGGTTATTGATGGAGGGAGGGCGGAAGATTAGAGAGAAGTGATTGAAATGATGTGTTTATTTTGAGGTCCTGGTTGTTTTCATCTGTTGGTTTCATCCTGATTAAGCTGCAGCTTGTGTTAACCTTGGTGAATGCATATCTTTTTTCGGATTTAATTGCAATTGCCTGGAGCTTCGATCTGCATCTAGTGCTGTGACAGCTTATAAAACAACAGCAACACAAGCCAGAACTAAAGTCAGCTACAGAGGAGGAGACAAGGAGGACAATGAGACGTGGGCAACTTTCATCCCATTGAATTTCATGGACTAAATGTCTGTGTCCCTTCCAAATTCGTACATTGAAGCTCCAACTCCCCATATGATGATACTTGGAGGTAAATCCTTTGGGAGAGAATAAGGTTTAGGTGAAGTCATGCGTATGGGACCCACATGCTGGGATTTGTGTGTTTATAGTAAGAGGAAGAGAGAACAAGCACCAAGGAAAGACCATGTGAGGACGTAACAAGACGGCAGCCATCGGCAGACCAGAAGGAGGGCGCGCCCTAACATGCCATCTGCTGGCACTTCAATCTTGGACTTTCCAGGCTCCAGAACCTGGAGAATTAAACGTCCTTTGTTTAAGCCATTAGCCCATGGCATTTCGTTACAGCAGACAGCTACCTGAGAGAGTGGGCGTGTTGTACGTGTTGTTAACACGTATTTCCCTTTGTTCTTACAGCAGTGGTTCTCAACCTTCCTCATGCTGCAACCCTTTAATACAGCTCCAAGGGGTCGCGACCCGCAGGTTGAGAACCGCTGTCTTATAGGTGAAGCATTTTCATTTTCACCTATAAAACAAGGCAAGAATGTGATGTCCAATGATAACAGGGTCTAAATGCTTCCAACTGTAAAATGGAAGAATAGCTTAATTAACATAGGAAACTTAAAACAAAATAGCAGAAAATGTGTTCCGTAGGCTATGATACTAAAAAGTGTGATTAACAAAATAATGACTTGGGGTTTTCCAGTTGCTTCTATGCGCTTCCAGCATGGCCTCTTTGGTGCCCAGTCTACACCTGTGCCCTGTGGAAACTTGTCCATGAGGAGAGCACAGTCTAGACTGGTGAAGGGGACATTTTTAACTCTGAGAAATGCACATACTCATAGAGGCTGGTGAAACAGCGTGATCAGGGTGAGGAATAACAAGGAACATTGTAGAGAGAAGTTCAGGTGGAAATTGGGACAGAAGTTCCTAGTAGCAATTGCAGAGTGAAAAGGCAAAGAATAAGCACCTATATAGAAAGCAGAGGGATTACGTGCAACACAAATTGGATCCCCTGGACTATTCTCTAAGGATAGACATAAAGGACTGTACAGTTAAGGGCACTGGGGCTCAACCCACATTTTCACATAAAAGAACCCCTAAAATTACATTTTTTTCAAAGTAACTTGGCATTCTTACCCGCATTCCTTAGAGATGCTCCCATTCCTCAGCTGCTGTGATACTGCCTTAGCCTGGGATCTTGGCCCCTCCCCACTACTAGCTGACCTCCTCCTCACACCCTTCATATGAAAGTGGTTCCTGACTCCCAGCCAAGTCTGTTTGTCCCCTGGATCCTAAGAACAGAACAACCAACTGCCTACCGAACATTGCCTTCTAGGTGCACTGCTGGCACCTCCAAACCACATGCCTCAACACCACCACTGAACTTCTTTGTCCCCAAACCAACTCCTTTTCTTGAAACTTTTCCCTAGATTCTTCAGCACTTCAGGTCAGCGTTCTTATCATGACTCTTAAGACCCTTCATCTTTCTTGCTCATTGCATCCATGACCCTCCTCTGCCACTGAGGTTGAATTCCCATAGCAGCTGGTATAAACAGAACTGAGCTAAGGACAAGGATTATGCTCAAAATAATAATAATAATGATAATAATAATACAGAGTTTACAGTGGTTTGTGTTGTCTTAGATGCAAATTTTATATGTCTACGGAATGTTCTGTGAGCATGGGATTTGAGTTTCTTTGTTTAGAAATAATCAGTTTAGTTTATTTACCTGTATCATAGATACTGTCATGGATTTCCTTCTAAAGAATATTTTATTGTGTTTGTTTCAGTGGTGGGATTTCTGGTTTGTTTAGTTTATTTTGATTTCTATGTGAATACCACATTATTATCTCCCTTGAAATGTCTGGATTCTAGAGCTATATTAATATGCATTCTTCACTAATTTTCTGACAACTTAATGACCTCCTGAAAAGAAAAAAATCCAACCTCCTCCTATTTTCAGGATTTCAGCACATTTAGTCCTGCCTCTCTGGAGTTCAGATCTCCAGTATCCTCAATCCCACAGGCACAATGAGAGCCAGGAAGTAACATCTCCCGTCTACTTTCCCTAACAGTGTTGATCGGCAGGATTTGCTATTCTGAAAATACTGAAACAGGAGCTTGTGTTTACTAGCAATTTCTACTCTGAGTAATCACAAATAAATCAGATATTCTCTTTGTCTCAGCTCTCTGATTTTATATAATTCTTCACCTGGATTGATAACAGCTACTTCATGAGCAATTGTGAAGGAAAATGAAGCACCACATGTTAAGTTTCTAATGGAGTTCCTGGGATCCATTAGGCACTGGATAAGTGCTGTGGGTGGTGACTGTCACCACTGCTATTGAATTATAGAATGTATGCTTTAAGGAAAAGAGATGCCCATTATAACGAGAATGACAATACTAGATGTAGAAACATTCGTATCAGCAAGCAAGCCCCTGAAAAGCAGTTGGATCTATAATGCAGTAGATTTATTATTGTTAGTATTATTAAACAAAGTCAAGAGTTCATAAGACAAAGACATATGTGATCACTTAGCACAAGCAAAACCTGCTTTTGCATTATTAATACCCATCACTAAGACTCATTTCATCATAGTCTAATTATTGATAAAATAAGATCTAGGTCATTTAGAAAATAAATGTAAATTTATCTCAGCTTTAATTAGCTTAAGATGACAATGAAGCATGCATAACATTTGGAAAGTTTTTCTATTTAAAATTGCTAATTTTTCAGATTTAAAAAATGCAATTAAGTGCAACAATTTAGACAACAGAGGGGAAAATCCCTGAAAATTTATAGCCTAAGAGAATGGCACACCTAAAGAGAGAGTAAAAAAATCTTAAGTTGACAGCATGTATTTCTACCCGCTTTGCTTGATTGCTTGGTATTCAGGTACCAGGTCACAAGTGGAAGATGCTGAGGACCATAATACAATGCAAATGTTTATGATACATAATTACTGGCACACCTGTGCTAAATAACTTTGTGAGGTGTGCAGCCAAGATGCCAAAACTGCTCAATGGAGGAAGCAAGAAATAAAACTCTCTCATTCTTTAACCTACCATTAGATGGGATCCAATTTACATGTTTCATTAGTTGGAAGAGCCACTCACAAGGCTGTGAAGAAGTCTGTCTTTAATGTGTTCTATCTCACCCAATCATCTCCCCAGCTCCCAGTTTTAGCACTCAGGATCCTTAGGGGCTTCATCTTCTTTCATCACCTTGTCTTGTATCCCAAGAAATACCATGTGTTTTTAAAATCCATTATTTTCTTAACAAGTGAAAAAAAAAAAAAACTACAATCCACAAATCAAAAACTACAATTAACTATTGTAGAATCTAAGTCGATAATTTTGGCAAAGTGTCCCAATATTAAACTAACATATTTATTATTACTATATCACAAATTAGTGTATTTGCTTCCTTAGATGTATGTTTTGCATCTAGTTTACATTAGTGGTTCCCCAGAAAGCTGGTCCAAGATTACAGGTTGTGACAGGTCTGAGGTTGGCGCCAACCATGCCCTTGGCAAGATTCCCCACAGACCAATGTCATTGAGGTGAAGAACACCTGCTTTCAAGCCTATTCTTGGATTATGTAAAATAAATAGAAAACTAAGTACTTGAACAGCCTTGTTGTATTCTTCCTCTCAGCACCCTACCTCATAGCATTTACGTAACTGAAATGTGTTTCAATCTTATACTAATGGGTAAACTGAGAAAGGTTCTCTGAAGTGGCAGCTGTAATACAAAATTATATGTGAAGGACTGCTTTCATTAAAATCCATAATATTTGCCCGGGTACCACAGAGCCTTGGAGAAGTCAGAACAGAAATGGTGTGCTTCTGAATGTATGCATTTGTTTTCTGTTTACTTTTCCCTTTCTTCCTTCAATAGACATTTAAAAGGTACATGATCTTTGAGTTGGTTAAAGAAAGGTTAGAGCTCAATTTATGGCCCATCATCTGTAAATGTGCAGGTTTTTAAGATAAATCTTGTGTGTACTAGAGTCACTGTCATTTTTTTTTTTACTGTTAAATTTATTGTGGTGACATTGCTTAGTAAAAATTACACAGGTTCCAACTGTACAATTCTACAATATATATGGCTTCACTCATAAGTGGAACGTAAAACTGAAAGCTACAAAGAAACAAAAATCCATGGACACGGTCAATAGTTTAGTGGTTACCTGAGGGTGGGAGAAGAGGCGGGTGGGACAGGAGAGAGTGGGAGTCAAATAGATGGCGAATGAAAGAGAACTGACTCTGGGTGATGAACACATAATACAACGATGTATTGTAGCCCTTCACAGTATTTTTATATAATCTTTTGTATTTCTGTGGTATCAATCTTAATTTTTCCTCTTTCACTTCAGAATTGTGGTTACTTCTGTCTTTTCTCTTTTTCCCTTGGTGAGCCGAGCCAGGAGTCTGTCAAATATGTTGATTTTTTTCAAAGAACCAGCTTTTTGTTGCATTAATTTTTTCCATCATATTTCTCTTCTCTATTTCATTTAGTTCTTCTCTGATTTTTATTATTTACTTCTTTCTATGACTGGGCTTTTTTGTTGTTGTTCTTCTTCTTTTTCTTGTTGCTTGAGATAGGCCTCTAATGATATAAATTTCCTTCATATTACTACTTTCACTGCATCCCAATAATTTTGACACAATGTATTCTCATTGTCATTAATTTCTATGTATTTTTAATCTCTTCTTTTATCTCTTCTTTGATCCAGCCATCTTTAACAACATGATGTTTAATCCCCATGTATATGTAGTCTTTTTCTACTTTCTTTTTGCAGTTGGGCTCCAATTTCAAAGCTTCGTGGTCTGAGAATACACTTGGTATGATTTCAATCTTCCTGAATTTGCTGAGGCTAGTTTTGTGTCCCAGAGTATGGTCTATCCTTGAGCATGTTCCACGTGCACTAGAGAAGAATGTCTAGTCTTATGTTGTAGGATGGAGTGTCCCATAAATGTCAATTATGTCCAACTGCTGTAATGTATTATTTAAAGCTGGTTATTTCTTTATTTTCTGTTTGGATGGTATGTCCATGGCTGTCAAAGGGGTGTTTAAGTCCCCTACTATAATTGTGTTTTTGTCAGTTTCTCCTTTTAGATTTATTAGTAGTTGCTTTGTAAATTTTGGTGCTTCCTGGTTGGGGGCATATATATTAATGAGTTTCATGTCTTCTTGTTGTATTGTCCCTTTATCATTAAGAAATGTCCATCTTTGGCTCTTACTATCTTTTTTATCCTGAAGTCTGTTTCATCAGATACAGACTGGTTACTGCTGGTATGGCTACTCCTGCTTTTCTCAGGATGCCATTTGCTTGGAGTATTGTTTTTTATCCTTTCACTTTGAGTATGTGTTTGCCCTTGTGACTGAAGTGTGTCTCTTGAAGACAGCACATGAATGGATTTTGTTTTTAAATCCAATCCGCTACTCTGTGCCTTTTTAATTGGTGAGTTCAGTCCATTTACATTTAGGGTGATGACTGATATAAGAGGATTTCCTATGGCCATTTCATCTTCTGCTTTTTGGTAGCTCTGTGTCTTGATTTATTCTTTTTTTTTTTCTGTCAGCTTTTGTTCGTTTGTTTGTTTTTGGTTTTTTTTTTAATTTGATGGTTTCTATGATTTTTCTTTCTGTCTCTTCTTTTTATCTTGGTTATGTGTCTTGAGTTATGAGTTTTGTTTTGTTTTTTTCTAGTAGTTACCATGAGGTTTATGAAAAAGAAAGTTCCATATATTTAGTGGCACCTTTTCTTAAGCATGATTGTTACTCCATTCTCTTTTGGTAATTTAAACCTTTACTTCCTCCATTTTTAGGTTTTTGTTGTCCCAACTTTTCCCCATTACTTTGACTTTTTGTCTCAAGTAAAATAGCCTCCTGAAATGCTAGCCTTATGCTGGAGAATTCCTTCACATTCTGCATGTCTGAAAAGGTCTTTATTTCTCCTTCATATCTAAAGGATAACTTTGCTGGATAAATTATTCTTGGCTGGTAGTTTCTCTCTTTTAATATTTTGAATAGTTGATTCCTCTCCCTCCTGCCTTGTACAGTTTCTGCTTAGAAGTCTGATGATAGCCTGATGGGCTTTCCTTTAAAGGTTATAATTCCCCCTCCCTCGGCCCCCCGCTGCCTTGAGAATTCTTTGTCTTTGATTTTTGACATCATTAATATACCATGCCTTGGAGAGGGCTGCTAGAATTCAGGTAGCTAGGGTTTTGGCTTCTAGCTGCAGACCTGTCTGTCCCCGTCACGCATTCCCCACAACATCCTAAGGCAGGAGATGAGTGTGGAGGCCATGGGGCCATAGAATATCTAGGAGATAGAACTGACCCTCTCTCAGGGATTCTGTTCCTCCCTCACTTGCATACCTCTCTTGCCCCTGGCTGCCTTGCTTCCCATGTATGGCTCAGCTTGAGATCTGATGGAATGATCTCAGCCATTCCCTCCATTAATGGATGTTTTTATAATAACAATGACTCCATTCACTGGGGTTAAGCACTGGTGCGCTGGTGCGTAAAGGCACAATTCGTGCTGGAGCTCAATGGGGACTCTCGGGAACAGCCATAAGGCATGATAATCACAGACCTTGGAAAAGAGGAAGGTTTAACTTCCCCATACAAGTTTCACTTCCTCATTCTATCCATCAATAAAAGTTGTACGTTGACCCAATGCGGGGCTCTTTCAGTTCTTGGCCCCGTTTATAATCTACGTTCGGCTACTATGTTTCTTAACTTTGCATTGCCCTTCTCGTGTTCCCACCACTCATGTGGTGCTGAAAGCAGCACTGTTTTCTTCTTGAATTTGGGGTTCTAGTTCTTTCCATAAGTTTGGAAAGTTCTCATCTATTATTTGGTTAAGTAAGTTCTCTGTAGAATTCTGTTTTGCCCCTCCTGGTATTCCCATTGTCCTAATGCTTCTCTTTCTAATGGAGTCATATCCTTACAGAGTTCTTTCATTTCTTTAGACTCTCTTCTTCCTTCTGTGTCATATCCGTATTTCTATCTTTTATATCACTAATTCTTTCCTCCATCTGGTTGGCCCTGCTTCCTATACTAGCCATTTCATTTTTCATTTCTTTTATTGAGTTGTTTATCTCCAGAATTTCTACTGATTCTTTTTTATAGTTTCAATTTCTTTGTTAAAGCACTCCTTTTGTGCACAGATTTCCTTTCTGAGATCATTTAGGTGTGTCTGAGTACTCTGCAAGCATTCTTTGATCTGAGTGTTTTCAGAACTGTGGTCTTGAATTCTGTGACATTTAGATCATATACTTCCAAATCTATAAGTTCTGTTTCTGGATATTTTTCATTTTCTTTCTGATCATCTTTGTCCCCTAGGATATTCACTGCTGCTGACATGTTTCTTTTCCTGGCAAATTATGAAGAGGTCTCTCTTTCATTTCCCACTTGGTGTCATGGCAGCATCTTACCATATTTTCTCTTGGTTATTCAGTCTTCCCACTATCGGAGCTTACCTGGGAGGCAGATTACCTTTTTGACCCAGTTGCCTTGGCTTCAATGTGCCTCTGGGGTCAGTATGAATAGAAACTGCTGTACCTGTGTTTTGCAGACTCCCTGGGCCCCTGCTGGTTTCCATAGGGGCGGGGTTTGTTGGGAAAGGCACAGGGCTTTTTTGTGGCTCAGGGGGCAGTCTGCCATTTGCAGATGGCTGTAAGCAGGCAATGGGTGGAGTTGTGGGGCATAAGCTTTGATAGAGAGTTAGAAGCAGCAGCCAGGCTCTGTGTCTGTAGTTTCTACCTAAGGGTGAGGGAAGTACAGGTTACAGCTGCTGTGTGTCCCAAGGCCACACCCTTGGGTGCTGGCTCAGCTGTAGCACAAGCCCAGCCCTTTGTCAAGAGTGCACAGGACTAGGGGGACTACACACCACTGGCTTCCCCTTTCTCTTTTCTCCTAAGCCTGCATTTCACCCAGGACCATGATTTGTTCTGGTCAGTGTTTCCACAGCTGCCAGCTCTTAGTCTCAAGCTCACCCAGGGCCAATTTGTGGTCTAGTCAGCGATGTTGCGCCTGCTGGCTCCTGGCTCCAAGCATGCTGCATTTCAGCTGGGGTTCTATTTTCACCCAGGGCAGGTTAGCACATATTTGTTCAGGCCCTAACCCATCCAGGTTGTGGCACTCTGGTTGGGACCCTAGTGTGCCACAGCTCAGCACAGGCTTTATCTCATGCATGGCCTCACAGGGCTTCAGTTGCCTGCACCTTCACCCTTGTTTGCTGTTTCATTCCAGCTGCCCAGGATTGTGCTGCACTTCGGCCCATGTCCACAGGCCCCCACCTTACTCCTTCTCCTGCCAGCCCAAGGTCATGTTCCACAGCTCCAGCTCCATCCGGCTCCCTTCCCTTTTCTTTTCTTTCACTGGCCTCCCGTTCTCTGAACTTTAGGTGTTTTCTTGTGATGTGTGAACCTCTCAGCTGAGGCTGTGTCATTCAGGGATTCCTTTGCTGAATTTTAGCTGTCCAACTTGTATTTTCTAGGAGAGGTTTCCAGGATCTCCTCTCAAGCCTCTATCTTGGTGCCCCGATTGAGTCACTCTCATTTTATCATTTCATTCTAAGCCTCATTTTCCATTTGTTCTAATTTCTTCATCCACTTATTCTAAATTTTATTTTATGTTTATATATAGCAAGAGTCATAAACATCCTATAAATATTTTCAATTCATGAAATAAGAAAATAATTACCTAAGCCTTTGTCTTGACCTCTTTCATTCTTCTCATTACACAAATATGCTGAATGGTAAAAGATAACCCCCAAATCATCACACTTTGCCCCCTTTGAAGAAATAAGATCAATGATATAACAAAGAAACTGTCTCAATTGTGGAAAATCTCAGGAATAGTCTGAATATCTCAGCCAGATCCAACCACATTTCATGTTTTCCCCCCAACTCCTAAGTTAAAGTTTGAAACTAACCTCACTTATGGGTCAGAGGTGCTTACAAAGGAAATCAGCAAATACTGCATGGCCCACAGGGGCTGGGTGTTGATACAGCTTTGAGAGAAAGAGGCAAATCTTTACCCTATGAACTCAGTGAGGAGGAAACAGCCGCAGGATATATCAACAGGGAATTAATGAGCCACAGGACATAAAGTCTAATAGAATGCAAAGCATATTAATGAGCTCCAGTCTCATGTTCACCCACAACCAATTCGTCCAAGACGACCTACCTGGTATCGCTGTCTCTGATTCCTCTTCAATGAATCGTTCCTGCAGCTGCCAGAGGGTCACAGCACTCCACATTTCGGTTCCCTGTCACCTAGACAAGAGGTCCAGACTGTTATTTCTGGCACTCAAGGCCACCCATAATTGGCCCAAAGTGACTTTTCTAGTCATCAGACACCACCTCACATGCTCTGTAGTCATATGTTTTGCCATGTGGTTGTCTGAATAAATCATTCAATTATACATACCTTTGGATTTTTTTCCCACAGATTGCTCTTACCCCAAATATCCTTTCCAACATGCTCTGCCTCTTCAAATCCCACTCATTCTTCAAGACACACCTCAAATGTTTCATCTGCATTTTCATATCTCCCACTTACACTGTGACAGTGACAAATAACAACTAGGTGTTTGAGTGCCCAGCACTTTTTAAAAGAAACTAAGATGAAAGATTAAATGAGGAAAATATCAATATTTAGTTCCAAGGGTTGTTTGGAAAATTTAATAGGACAGTATATGTTAAAACCTTAGTACTTGATAAATATTAATTACTTGGTTAATATTTATGCTAGTTAGTGAGTTTATGAACTCTAAATGTGAGCCCTCTGACTCCAAGAGTAATCTTTTATAGACTCTTTGTCTTCAGATCAATTTATTTACTCTCCTGGTCTCTCAGAGATTCACTCTTAACATACACACACACACACTGGGACTCCTTTATACTGTGCTTTAGAGACAACGGGGAAGGCCATCCAAGTTTGAAGATGGATATGCAGATGGTCACAGAATAAGGGGGAATTAAGTAGTGAAAAGCTTGCAGTCTTTACCAAACCACAGGGAATGGCTAGCACAAGATGGAATTTATCAGATTTGTTTGGAGTTTTGACTTTGCCATATGGGTTCAGACAAAACTGAAATGCAAAACAGAATTCTAAATCGTTCAAAGCTGTGAATGGAAATTGCCAAGTTTTAAAGTCTGGACTATGAGGTAGTGAGAGGGAAGAGAGGTACCCTACAGCAAGAAAATGATCTCATTCTCTTTAACTCACATTTAAAAGCACCTATTATGTGCTAAAATAATGGTGAAAACAAGAGTGAAGAAAGCTTTGGCTTTAGCCATACCAAGAACTGAAGTGTGCTGGGAAGAGCTCTGATCATAAAATGGGGGTGTGAACGCGGCTCCTCTCAGTCTATCATTCAATAGTTGTAATATTTTAGGAAAAACTGTACTTTAACAAGTACTACTGGTGTGTCTTCTTTGAGCCCAGTCACTTGGTAGATTTAGTGATCTGAAAATTAAGTATCATAATGATAACTCAGTTTTGGAAGGTCCCAGGAGGCCTATCATTAGCTTTGCATGCGATCTTTTGAAAGCAGAGCCATATACACGCAAATGTTCTTATGTACTTCCCTTGTAAAACAAAAATATCAGATGATATCAGCTTTCACACATAGTACACAATTCCTTTTAATACCATATCAGAGACTTTTAAAAAATTTTAGTAAATGTAGGTTATGCTCATGCTTCTAAATACACAAGGGCTGTCCGGAAAAAAATCCAGCCATAAATGCCTCTATTTTTCATAGTACATGGCTGGATACTTTCCGGACAGGCCCCTTGTATGTATACACACACACACACATGCACACACACACACACACAATTTCTGATGTATAGCTACATGATTATTTCACAGATTTTAAAAATTGTGATGTACTAAATAATGAAAATAACATTGTTTTAAAAAATATTCTTCAAATAGCACAAATAAATGTATATACCTGCATAGTTTCTCCATTTATTATTTAAAGATTTAATAAAGCTTTGCAGAATTTTAGATTTAATCAGGAAAAAAAAACATAAAACTTGTCATAATATCAAGAGTGGGTTCCCACACAGCCTACACATGGTCCCTTCTATTGTTAATATATCACATCAATGTGGCATATATGTCACAACAAATGAACCAATTATTGGTAAGTAATGAGTCACTAAAGTCATATCCTCTTCACATCTCCTTAGTTTTGTATTTATTTTAACTTACAATTTTGAGATAATTATTAATTCACATGTAATTCTAGTTCTACAAAATAATAGAAAGATCTTGTGTATCATTTTCCCAGTTTCCCTCAAAGTAATACCTTACAAATCTATAGAATGATATCACAACCAGGATATTGACACTGATAGTCAAGACACAGAACATTTCTATCACCACAGGGACCCCTCACGGTGTCCTTTTACAGCCACAAACACTTTCTTCTTACTCCCATCCCTCCTTACCATTAGCAACCAAAATTTGCTCTCCATTTCTATAATTTTGTCATTTCAAGAATGTAATATAAACAGGATAATACAGTTAATCTTTGGGATTGTCTTTGTTTAACACAGAATAATTCTCCGGGAATTCATCCAGAGTATTGCATATCCAGGTAACCTCCGTATAACACAGCACTTCTATAATACGATTCGCTCTAACACAGTTCAAGTATTGGGGGGAAACCCTTGTACAACACAGCATCCCAGGACACGGTTTCTCTCTAACACAGTTTGAGAATTAGAGAAATCCCCAAACAATACGGAGCATAAGAAGGGCTTTTAAGAGCAAAAAATATCTCATTCAAAATTAGGGAAATCCCTGAATAATAAGGAATGTAATAAGAACCCAATGCTTAAGGCTAGACTTAGCTGAACAGTTGGAGATTTATTTCCTACATGAAGATCTTCCCACTGAAAGAAGCGCAAAGGGTAAGAGAGAACTTCACAAGTGCTTAGCACCATATAACGAAATTCATAAAGATCTCTCAGCTAAAAGCAAGCAATCTAAAACAACAGATTTTTTGCAAAAATACAGAACAGAAGTCAAGATTATGCTGAAGAAAAGTTCAGAGAAGAAGATACCTTGTCAGAAAGAAAATGCCCTCGGCTAGTGGTGCCTAGTCGTGATGACGAAGAAAACACTATTTAATACATAGTAATATGTCATACTTTTGATGAAAACTGCTTTAGTAAAGATATTTCTCTTAATTATAAAAATATAATAGTATGTTTTTTTTTAATTTTCGGAACCTAACCCCCTTTTTGGACTAGTTCTTTGTTTTGTATAGCACGAATTCACATAACACGGCATTTTTAGGACCCAACAACCGTGTTACACGCGGGTTACCGTGTCTATAGTTCACGCATTTTTGTTGCTAAGTAGTAAGTCATGGCAAGGGTGTGCCATGGTTTACTCACCCATTAAAGGATATCTATCTGCACTGTTTCCAGTTTGGGGTATTGTCAATAAAGCCACTATACGTGCGTGAACAGGTTTGGTGTGAACATAACTTCTCATACCTCTGGGATAAACGTCCAAGAGTGCAGTTGTTGGGGTACGCACTCAGTTTCGTAAGGAAGTGCAAACTGTTTGCAGGATGGATACACCTTTCTCTCCAGCGTGCACGCACGACCCAGCTCTCCGCAGCCTTGCCAGCTTTTGGTGTTAGCAGGATTTTCAATTTAAGGCATTCTGATAGGTGTGGGGAGAGAACTCACTGTGTTAATAGACGGTTCCTTAATGGCTAACTAGTTCGAACATATTTCACTGCTTATTTGCCATCTGTGTATCCTCTTTAGCGAAATGCCTCTTCATGACATTGGCTCGTTTCCTAACTGGATTGTTTTTGTACAGTTGAGTTCTGAGATTTCTTTCTGCATTCTCTATTCTAGTCTTTTGCTGGACATGTGGTTTGCGAATGTTTTCTCACATTTCCGTGCTTCTATTTTCTTTCATCTGTTTCACTTTTTTTTTTTTTCAGAGCAAAAAATTGAAGTTTTATGGAGCCCAAATTATCAACTTTTCCTTTATGGACTGTGCTTTTGGTGTTCAGTCTAAGAACTCTTTGCTTAAGTTAGTATCGCAAGGATTTTTTTCTTCTTGTTTTGTAGTTTTAACATTGTAAAAAAAAATCAGTTGTGCGTATTTGTTTGAGGTTTTTATTTTGTTCCATGGATCAATGCTTCTATTCCTCCACAATACCACCCAATCTGGATTAACGCATCTGTGTAATAAGTCACAAAATTGAACAGACTGATCCCTCCCACTATTCTTTTTCAAATTCATATTAACTATTATATTTCTTTTGCCTGTCCATATAAATTTGAATCATTATCACTCATGTATATACACAAAAATATTTTTCCTGAAATTTTGATAATATTGCTTTAAACGGGTAAGTCAAATGAGGAAAAAAATAACATCATTAATTTGTTGAGTCTTCCAATTCATGAATACAGTATGTTTCATTTCATAGTTGATGCAATTCACTGAATATTTTATGTCATTCACTGCCTTTTTCAGTTATAAATTTCCATGTTAGTTCTTCTTTGTACCTTCTGTTCCTTTACTGAAAATGCTATTTCTTGCTGTGATTTTCTATGTTTTCATTTGTTTCAAGCATATTCATTACTACGTATTGAAGCATTTTTATTATGGCTGTTTGAAAATATTTGCGAGATAGTTTTAGCGCTCTGTCATCTCAGCACTGCTGTTTACTGGTTACCTTTTGTTCATTCAGTTTGGGATCTTTCTGGTTCTTGGTATTACAAACGATTATTTATTGAAACCTAGAAATGAGGTGTGTTGTGAAACTCGATCATACCTGAATTTCCGGTTTAGCTGGCTTCTTCTGATGTTACGATGAAATGGAGTGGCGGTGCCTCACCTGTTACTGCCAGGTAGGTACAGACCCCCAGGCTTCCCATTTGGCCTTCACTGATCCACAAGGCACCCTTTTCACACCTGACAGGAATGGGTTTTTGGGTCCTCACCAGGCCCCCAGTGATGTCCTGTTGCCTGGGTAGTACAGGTATGCCTTGTTACTTGTCCTTAGGTGGTTTTCATTCACACTAAGGCTGGGGGTGGGCTCTGTTGTTGCTGGGCAGTGGTAAAATTCCTAATTACTTCAGAGTTCTCCTGTGACACTGCCCTACTGTTGAAAGTGGGAGAAAGAGCCCCCCACTACTGCCGAGTGCACATGTAAGTCCATGCTTCCCACTGGCCTCACTGCAGGAGAGGGAATAATGGCCCCATTACATATGGTAGGAACGAAAGTCGCAGTGGCTCTACCACCACCGCATCAGACTTACTACAGCCAGACAAGGTTCCGAGGCTCCACACCTGGTCTTCACTACTGGGAGTAGGGGTGGGGCAACAGCTCTTTCTGAGATGCTCAGTTAAGATAAAATTATTGCAGTCTAACTTTTTTTTCTGTCTTCTTAGGGTGTTCCTTCTTTTGCTCCTTGGTTCAAAAGTACAGGCCTCATTGGAATATATTTTCCTCCCTGTTCATATGCATTTCCAGATAGCTGGCTTTCTAAACCCCAAGTCTGGGAAACATAAGCCAAAAAGAAAACATAAGAACTCACCACCGGGCATGTCATTCGTTAGGTCTCAAAGTTTTTAGACAGTCTGCTTTCTTCTTTCCAGTTTTC
Organism: Lyroderma lyra; assembly: GCA_004026885.1. NCBI lineage: Eukaryota > Metazoa > Chordata > Mammalia > Chiroptera > Megadermatidae > Lyroderma > Lyroderma lyra. The sequence continues at coordinate 152,297 of PVJL010002779.1, forward strand.
AGAGTATTCTCATTTTTGTTTTAAATGTAAACATGTAAAAATGGATGTAGCAAGAGAAATAGCAAAGAGTATATCTATTCCATCTTCCCCAATGTAGAAGTCCTCTCATGTTATTTTAAGTGTTTTTACTCTGAGTTGTATTTCTAATTTTTCTAATTCTACCAGGCTTTGGAAAACTTCAGAAATAACCATATACCTTTGCACCGGACATTTCTGGGTTTGGATGACAATTTTAAGGTGTCTCAGTTTCCTAACCTAGAAAATGAAAATAAAATCATCTACCTGACAGGATTCTAGTAAAAATTAATTAAAATTATGTATGAAGCATTTGTCAGAGTGCCTCACACACTGTTACTCAAGAATAATAGCTGTTATTTTTATTGTTAATAGGCACAAAACAGATTTTTCTCAATTGAAAGCCACGTGATACATGTTTTGAACACAGCAAAAAACTATCATCTATGCCACAAGATTGTCCTTGGTTTAGAATAGAAGTTTATGGAATTTATGTTAGTAACATAGAGTCAGCACTAGAGAGAAGCAACACCATCAGAATGTTAGAAACAAATCTTAATTATAATTGAACATTTTGGAGTCTACCAAAAATTCCAATCTGAAGATCAGAATGAAGCAAGACAGCCCCTGGATTAGTCCTATGATAAATGACTTCACCCCGAGAGCATTCCACTACAGTACTGAAAGTGCATTACATTGCAGCAAAAAAGGGAAATGTCAAAACTGCTTCCCTTTTTGAGGAGAAAATGTGGCTCATCCTATGTCTTGATCACCTGTCTTTTTATTGAATCTCCGAATGCTGACTCATCTTGTGCTACTACACACATTTCTCTCCAAGGGCTAGAGACTGTCCTAAGGACACAATCTTGACGATTTCTGAAATCTCAGGCTTTATCTTTTTATGTTGAAAAGTCTTATACCCTGATCCAGTTCAATCTACCAGGCTGAAAAGCCAATATTGAAAAGCAGAGACCTTAAGAAGGACCATGGACAGGCTGCCGAGCACTACATACTGCTGCCCAAAGCCAGCCAGGGAGTAAAATGAAAGGATGTGCCTGTTTTTTCTCCCATAGGGCTAAAACTGGGAATCATGGGGTTTTTTGCTTATTTGTTTTGGGGTGTTTTTTTTTTTTTGGCAGGGGGAGGGGTGTAGTTCCCTGGCTGGGAATCGAACCCAGGCCACAGTGTTGAGAATATCAAAGCCTAGCCACTACACCACCAGGGAACCCCCTGGGAATCACCGTTTTAAACAGATCATATTACAAAATCTCAATTAATTCGAGTGGCTGTGAACATGGCTGATACTTTGGGTACCTGAAATTAAACAGAAAACCTCCTATATTTCTTATAGCAATCTTTAGGGAATTCTAGGTCACGGACTTCATCATCCATTTCTCTGCAGAATAAAGACCAGGAAAAGCTTTGAGTGAAACTCCCATCCCACAGGACTCTGCAAAAATGAGATTTCCAATTTCTAAAATAATTTGCTACCAGGACACATGTATTGGGCATTTCCTGTGTGATTTTCTGTCCACTATAGTCTCTTTCATCCTCATAACTTCACTTGAATTGCTGTCATCTCTATTTTACAGATGGGGCTTGCAGAGGTTTTGAGGCTGCTAAACTGAGATTTCCATTCTGGTCTCTCCGTCTTTATGGTGTTTTCTACTATTAATCTGCCATCTTCCTGAGCTGTTCTGCCTTAGTTTAAGTTCTAGCCCACAGATCCCATCAGCCAAACTGAGAGATTTTTGAAGAAGCACAGTGCATTCCTGTGGCCAGCACAGTAAATTGCAGGGAACAAACGCTCAGATTTCAAGCTTTCATGTTATGTTTTTATTTCACTCGTTTCTTCTTCTGGTTGTCTTCCTGGATCTCTCTCCTGTTTTGTTGAAAACCTCTAAAGAAATGTGTGCAAGTTTTGACTGAACCAAGCATTTCAGTCAAAAACACAGCCATAGCAGCTCCTTTCAATAATCAACAGTACATACTAAGAAATTAAGTTGATTCTGCCACATTTAGTCCAGACTATGGATCAGGTACTATGCAACGTGATTTACTTGTGTTTCTCCATTCAATCCTCAATCTCATTCCTATAGATAAGGAAAATGAAGGTCAGAGAAGTTAATGGTTACCTGACCTTGGGCTACTCACTTAAGTGGTGGGTTCAGAATTCAGAGGGGTCTTAATGCACCAATAAATGGATCCTTTTGTGATGCAAAGAGTGCATTGTGATTTTTCCATTTAAAAATATGCTTCAGTAAGCTCTTTTCTAGGCCTCTGCAGGTTACAAATTTATAAATACATAAGGGAAACCATGACAGTAGATGAGGCTATCTCCATTTTGACCATTTCCATCTTATTAGAATTTTAAACATATTAATTACTAATTAGACAAATCTAGATGGTAATCACAGAGATTTAATTTATGCAACATCATTTATTGCAAGGAGAGGTTCGTCATTGGAAATGATAATTAACTCATCAGAAATGTTTTGGGATTGGAAGAAAAAATTAAAAGAAGTCCTTGGGAGTTATGCTAAAGAAAAGCAACTGAGATCCTCATGGTTACTAAATATATTGATGCAAGACAAAACAGCCCTCCAACAGGCATCGTGTTTATTATTCTAAAGCAGAAATTCTTAGTAAAAAGATTAGAATACTGGAAAGATCTCTGGATACTTTAATACCTTAATGTAAATTAATGGTCTGTGAATGTTGGTTTTCTAATGCCTAATCAGAATTACAAATTGATTTTCAAAGGTCTTTTTTGTTGTTCTCATTTTTGCTGTCTTCTATGGGAGAAATATACTATGTACTTCTATAGAAATATCTGTCTCCCTGTCTCTATAACATACAAATACCACAGAGAAACACAGGATAATAAATTTCATTACTAAAGTTATACAGCAGAAGGACAGTAGTTTCTTTTTTTCCAATGTTTATTGAGAGGTTAGATGTCAGCAGTTTAGCTATTAATATTAACAAAAGTACTGAGTATATCAGGAAAGGTATATTTTCAGTTTCCATCAGCCTTTATAAAATCGCCTATGCAATACTAAACAGTCAGTTTGCAAGGAACCTAAGTCTGACTGGATGATGTGATAAAGGCTCAAATATTTACACATTTGACTTTAATTACTTGCAAAATATTCTACAGGAGCCAGAAATTTTTGACTGAAAAAATAAAAAGTCATATTTATATATGAAAATTATAAAAATAAAATAAGAAATGTGGTTTTTTAATCCCTAAGTATATGAATGATAACAAAATGTTCTTACATTATTATCCAAGATGTTTCTGCTCTAAGTTGTAATGGCATAGTGTAGTCCATGCCTTTTTCTCTCTGTAAGACTCCTATTTAAAAACACGGAGGTTTCCCAACAATGATGTTCCACAGGTTCTTTAAATAAATAGTGGCTTTGTCATTATAAATTTTGCATGTAAACACTTTGCATGTTCTGATTTAATGAGGCCATTCAGTACTTTCCTAATACTGCTAAAACTTTCTCCCTGAGGACTCATTTGATTACTAAGAAATATCTATGATTCATTTGCATTTACTAATTCTGGAACCATGAGGATATTTTCTGAGACTCTGATAAATTTCAGATAGTAAGTCCTGGAGATATAGCAATAAACTAGACAAATGTGGTCCTTGCCTTCATGGAACTTGTAATCCACTAGCTAAAACAGATTTCTGAGGAAGTAATTACAAGACCAGTAAATTATACAAAGAAGTTGAAGACACAATGCAAATATAAATACTTTATACATTATAAAATGAGCATATGCCAAAGTTTTTATATAACTTCTTTTAATTAACGAGAGAACCAGAAATTGCTTCAAATGAGAATTTAATTTATAGAGATGTACAAGGGCTGTCCGGAAAAAATCCAACTTTAAACGCCTCTACTTTTTCCACATTAAATGGCTGGATACTCTATGGCCAGCACTCGTATATACTCTCGTGTATACCAAACAAAATTTATTTCATTACTCTGGACAGGAAGCATTTACAATACTATCAGGTTTCTTCTATCTCTACATAGTTGAAAAAGTCTAGTCTATCAAAGACAACTGAAGACAAGCCTGAGGAACCCAGTACTGTCTACAGCAGGGCTGGACAAGACCTCAAACGCCATTCACCAGTGGACCACCAAGCAATTTGGGGGTGACAGCTTGAATAATAAAATAAATAGCTAGTGGACTGCAACAGTCAGAGCAGTAATCCTGGCCCTGAAAAAGACTGTCCAGGCCGGCCCTGGAGGGTTCATCGGATCGCGTCCAGCATGCCTCCAGAAGGACACCTAAGGATCCTTTTTGCCCATTTCCAAGTTTTTGCTTGTTTTCCCCAGTAGTTCAAAAGGAATAATGTGAGAAAATGTAGGTAATAATTGGGACGTACTGATAGTGCCCATGTCCCAGTGAAGTTTAACTAGAAGGCCTTATATGAGTACTGAAAGGAGTAGTAGAATCTGAAATCAAGGGGGACAGTTTGAAACACACTTTCAGAACATGTACCATCTTGCTTTGTTTCCAAGAATGGTAATGACAAAATATATGCTTTTTTGTCATTCAACATACCAGCCGATAACTTTATGTCAATGATTTTACCTATTAATATGGGGCCACTCACTTTCCAAATGCAATCTCTGTGTGAAGGTTAGTTTTATGTGGCAACTTGACTGGGCCATAAAGTACCCAGATATTTGGTCAAACATTGTTGTGTGTGTGTTTCTGTGAGGATGTTTGTGTATAACTAACATTTAAATCAATGGACTAAGTAAAGCAGATTGCATTCTCTAATGTTGGTGGGTCTCATCCAATCGATTTAAAGTCTGAATAGAACAAAAAGCTGACCGTCTTCCAAATTAGAGGAAACTTCCCCTTCCTGACTATACTGGGTAGGGACATTGTTTTTTTTCTGCTTTCAGACTCCAGTGAAACATTGGCTTCTTCCTGGGTCTCAAGTCTGACAGCTCTCAGACAGAAATTACACTATTATTTCCCCTGGATTTCAAATTACTGACTGCAATTCTTGGGTCTTGTCAGCCTCCGTGTTCATGCAACCCAATATCATATACACAAGGTCTGACAATTAAGTTTGCAAACTCATCCTAGAAAAATTGCTACATACCTCATTGCTGAGTATCACTACGGTGACCTTCGAAGGACTCCCCTTGGGAAGCTATGCACCGATGCCAGCACCTAGTCCACCCTTCAAAGCAATTTTGGAATTCCTTTTGGAATGGCCATCAGAGGTGTCGCCATATTATCCTTGATGTCCTGAATGTCATAAAAATGTTTTCCTTTCATTATTTCCTTTATCTTTGGGTAAAGAAAAAGTCATTGGGGGCCAGATCAGTGAAGAGGGAGGGTGCTCCAATAGTTATTTGTGTATTGGCTAAAAATTTCCTTACAGACAGTGCCCTGTGAGCTGTACACTGCTGCCAACGTAAGTACATGGTAGTTAGTTCGTGAACTTAATTGTCAGATCTCATATACAGAACCATAAAGGGAGACCCATTAATGTTCTCATGAGTACCAAATAAAAGGTTGAAACTTCCGTTTCACCTCTAGGAAATGACAGTACAATTTCTTTCTGTGGGTGAACATATTTCTTTTAAATTTATATTTATTTATATAGCATGGAAAAATGTGTATAACATCATGCATTTAAATTTTCTTGATAATATAAAATGTGTGTAGGTATCAAAATAATGTGTACCATAGTTTATTCAACCATCTTCCATTAGCTGGATTTTTAACTTCATTAAAAATTTTCACTATTGAAACAATAAAGTAAAAATATTCTTACATGTATATATTTGTTTACATATCTAATTATTTATTGATAATGACTGCAGTGAAAATAATGTTGTTTTTTAAGTAACTTGATGTACAATCTTGTCACTTAATATTTTGTTTGCATCTTTGATTCTTTCTCACTTTTTTCAATATGAGTTGGAATAGATTTTTATTTTAAAAAAATATCTCTTGCTATCAAAAACAAGTGAAGGTTTCTCTTGGAGAATGCCCTACCTTCTATTATGATTAGTGCCCAGCGCAGAAAAATGCCCTTTGAGAGAACATTTCTTCTCCTTATCTATGTTGCTAGGTTGAAAAAAAAAATCATGGAGAATGTGACTATTAATAATTTAGAAGAATCCAGAAGGGAGAAAAATATGCTGCTTAATTTAAAATGAAAGGGGTGGATGCATAACCACTAGACACACTTGCTAGCAACAAGAAGGTCCTTTAAATCTTTCATACCATAGAAGAAGGAAGACAAATGATTTCCTCATATCCTCCTGAAAGGTGTTTTATGTCCTCCTCAGTCGTTTGAGAACTAACTCTGGGAGACATTCAGCAAAAATGCCAGATAAGTTGTCATCTTCAGAACACAATTTTTAAAAGTATTTTGAGACAGCAAAACAAATCAATACTTGACACATGCAATGCAGAACTGTGGTTTCTTTTACAAAGGCATTGACATGGGAATGTTTTTAAAAATCATTTAATACGTGAAATCTTTATAATTATAGGCAGCAGGTAATGTGCATATTCTATTCAGTTACAAATAAAATAAACTCCATAAATGTACATTTTCTAAATCATTACATTTTTAATTTATCTCAGTCCAGCCATCCTGCATTTTTTTATCCTTTCTCAGTCACAGGGACTCATTGAGCTGGACTGCAGCAGCAGTTAGGGGAATCTGGCCAAATAAGAGGCAGGTAATTGTCTAGGGATCAGAAATTTGGGATTTATTATATTATTTATTAAGTACTATTAAATATAATTCTGTACTTCCTAGAAACCAACATCAAAGTGACAATCTGTTGAATTACATGAGTCTCATTTTCTGACAACAGGCAGTATTATATGGTGTATGTGTATGTCGGCTGACAGTGACGTCCAGAGGAACTCATTTGCCAACCTGTAATTAGGAAATATTAGACAGTGCTATGGTGTGAATGTCTGTGTCCCCCAAAATTCTTATGCTGAAATCGTAACTAGAGTTGATGGTATTAGGTGCAAACGTGGGTGAGTAGGCCGCGAGGACAGAACGGAATTAGTGCCTTACGAAAAAGACCCTACAGAGCTCCCTAGCCCCTTCCCCGATGGGAGGACGTGGTGAGGAGACACACGGCTCTGAACCAGAAAAAGGGCCTTCACCAGAACGTGACCATGTGAACGCTCTGACCTTGGCCTTCCAGTCTCCAGAATGGTGACAACTCAATGTCTGTTGTTTATAAGCGACACAGTCCATAATATTTGGTTCTAGCAGCCTGAATGAACTAAAACATACAGGTTTCTCGGAACTTTCTATGTACACTGCCTAGTTGTCTGAGAATAAAGGCTGTTTTGTTTCTTCCCATCAATATGACTTTCATTTATCTTGTGCTTGTGCACTGGCTAGGTCTTCTCCTATAATGCTGAACTGGCCAAAAGCGGTTAGTTTGACACTATTAAGGAAAATGTTAGGAATAACATTTTTTAAATAATGTTCTTCGGCAAGTTGAGAACATTCCTTCTATTTCTAGTTTGCTGAGAGTTTTATCATAAATACATGTCGAACTTTATTAAATGCTTTTTCTGCCTCCATTGAGATGATTACATGATGCTTTTCTTTAATTTTGTTAATATGGTTAAGAACCTTAATCAATTTCTAAATGCTGAATCAAATTTGCATTTTTTGAATCAAATGTACTTGGTCATGATGCAGAATTTCAACTTGCCAATATTATGATGGGTGTTTTACAACTGTGTTCATAGCAGATATTGCTTTATATATTTTTCTTTTTTGTAGCATCTTTTAGTATTATGGTTATGGTGGCCTCATAAATAAGTTAGGAAGCATTCCCCCTTTATCTGTTGTCTGATGAAAAGAATGGCAATGTCCTTTTTTTTCAAATGCTTCTCAGTGGATTCCTCTGAGCCTGGCTCTTTCTCTATGAAAAGATTTTGTTTATGAATTAAATATCTGTAGTACATCTAACAATTTCATATTCCTGAATCAGTTTTGGAAAAATCATGTCTTTCAAGAAATTTGTTATTTCGTCTGGTTGTCCCCGATGAAAATGACATAGAGTTGGTATTCCTGAATTATTCCTTTTATGTCTCTAGACTGTTGAGTGTTATCTCTTCTTTCATTCCTAGTACTGATTGTGTCTTCTCATTTTCTGTATTAATCTACCCAAAAGATTATCAATTTTAAGAGCAAAATTGTTTTAAATGATTATTCTAGTCTGCCCAATTTCTTTATAATGACCCATCTTATCTTTCATATTTGCTTGTATTTACTTATTCCCATTTTAATTTTCTAGCTTCTTAGCATGAAGATTATATACCACTTATTTTAGCAATTTTTTGGTTTATATTTTAGCATAGAAAGCTTCATATTCCCTGTAAGTTCTGTTTAACTGCACCCCACACGTTTTTAGGAGTTGTATTTTCATTTTCATTCAGTTTTGAAATATTTTGTAATTCCTCTTTTAATTTCATCTTTGAGCTATGGTTTGTTTAGAAGTCTGTGGTTTAATCTCTACAAATGGCACTTCATTAGTTAATAACATTTATAGGACTTCTCTATCCTGTATATGTCATTTATTTCACATAAGTTAACAGTGCTCACATCTTCTGCTTCTTTATTTCTTATCCATCTATTTTCATATCAATTTTAAAGGGTGGGATATGAAACAACCATAGTAAGTGTAAGAATGTCTGTTTTTCCTTTCTCTGCGATCAATGTGCACTCCTCACACTGTGAAGCCCTATCATGACGTGCATACAATTTTCCACCCGTAATTCTGCTTCTTAAGTAAAAAACTTCCTTTAATACATCTTGTAAGTCTGCTGGTGACAAATTCTCTCAGCTTTCATTTGTTTCAAAAAGTCTTTATTTCACCTTAATTTTGGAATGACATTTTTCACGGATATAAAAATTCTTTTCTTCAAGCACTTTAAAAATATCATTCTATAGATTTTTTTTTCTGCTTATAATTTTTCTGATGAAAAATCTGAGGATATTCTTATTTTTATTCCCTGGATGTAATGTGTATTTTTAACTGTGACTACCCTTGAGATGTTTTCTTGATGATAAGTTTTCTGCATCTTATGATATACCTTGATAGGTTTTCTTTGTGTTTATTTTTCTGGATTTTCTTGAGTTTTCTGAATTTAGATTCATAATTTTTATCAAATAAGTTTCAAGTAACTATCTTTCAATAATCCCTCCCTCTCTTTCCTGGGACGCTAGTTATCCATATTTTAGATGGCTTGATATTATCCTGCATACTTTTTCTCCTCTGTGCTTCATGCTTGCTGACTTTTTTACTCCTGTAGAATCTCATTTGCTATGAATCCACTAGGACTTCTCATTTCAGATACTGTAATTTTCAACTCTAGAAGTTCCTAGCGATTCTTTTATTTTCTTCCATTTTTTATCAATTTTATGTTTTCCTGTAAATTCTTGAGCGTATTTTAAATATACTTTTGCAAATAAGAAAAGTAAAACTTGAGAGAAAAAATTACAAGACATCAGCATGCGTATCTATGGGTTAGGTGATTCTTTTCCATCTATAATTTCGGAGGGTATTATAGATCATCTCTACAACAGAAAACTACATACATGTGTATATATTTTATCATATTTATCATCTTTGGTTGAATACCTTAATCTCATATCTTCATGAATCATCTCTAACACGTAATATTTAAATTAAGCTACTGACTTTAAGTATAATGAGAGGATAAGAACCACCTATCACTTCTATCTGACCCAGTCTACAAGCAGGCAGCCTTGTACCTCTTAGACAACAACAAAAGGAAGAGTCACGCTCAATGGCCAAGCCACCACAAATACGAATTTAGAAAAATGACTTAGAGGGTGAGTCCTGCTGACTTCCAGCACAAGGATTAAAATGGCAAAGATGGAGGATGAGAGGGAACAATGAATTCTAAAAAGTTCAGTGTCTGTCCCCTGGTGTCAAGTCCCAACATTATAGAAACTAAAACTCTTGGGTTCACAGGCTTGATTCTGCCCTCCTCTTTCACAGCTCCAGCCCTCTTCCACAGTGCACTGGATGTGCTCTGCCTCCTCAGGCCACTCCACCTTCTGAGACTCGGAAGACTGACCATTAGGGACTGCAGCAAGGTCCCCTTGGGTCTCCGACTTCCTTTGTGTTCAATCAGTAACAGCCACTGGCAGGAAATGGGAGGGTGGAAGGCTGAAGAGAGACAAGCTGAGGTAGCACTTCCCTGAGACCTCCCTCGCCAAGGAGTGGTTTCTCAGGGGCCGCCCTCCTCTATCCAAGTAACACACCCTGTCAGAGAACCGAATACAACCACAGGTCTCTCCACACTGCAGGGGTGACTGTCCTCCTCCTCTGTCCCCTGGTCCCTGTCTTTCCACTTCAGGCTCAGACTTGGGGGTAGCTGCTTGCTGTTGCTAGGATCAGGGTGTGTGACCATTCCTTGCTGATTTCCTTAAACCTTGCCCACACTGTGTACACCACCTTCACCACCTCTCCTCAATCATCCCTCTCGGCCATGCCATCTGTCTTTTTGCAACGTGAACTGATACATACAGACTCTCAATGAGATAATCTTGTTTACAAATTCACAAGGTTCATGCAGTTCTTTCTCCTGCCTTGTGGCTCTAAGAGCATCGTAACTATATGCCACGTCTTCCTTTCATCATGGCTTCAAGTATCTCACTGACCAAGACTTGTTCCTTGTGCCAGCTAAGACAAACATCTGCTTCACTGATTTAAAACTGTTCCCATTTCCAGAAGAAAGATATGATGGACATGTCTAACCACACATTAACATATGCAAACGTCCTTACAAAATATATTTTCTATATCTATTTATTAAATACAATTAAAAATGCATTTCTATTTTTATCAAAATCTTAAGCATATTCAAGGCTTCGGTTTGTTTGTTTGTTTGTTTACTCTTTATATCTGTAAATCAAACTTTTATTTTTTTGTCTGCATGGCCATATAAGTATGTAGCTAAAGTCTCTGGTTTCACAGTTTCAGCATTTAAATATTTCAGAGCATGATGAAATAGCACAGGACTAGCTGAGTACTATTTCAACAACTATTCCTTTTTTTCATGTACTCATGGTTATGATTTGTTATAATGAAAAGATATAAATTAAAATCAGCAAAAGAAAAAAAAAAAAACAGAGGGCAGGGCTTAAGAGAAGAACTATTCTAATACGCCTTGAGGTGATTCACCAGACCAGAAAGTCTAAGGGAATTACAACTCCTGATTACAGAGGAGAATGATGTGAGTATTCTAAAGAGAAAAATAATACTGCAGTGGTTGTTACAAGCTCAGGGGTGAAACTGTGGCTTCTAACACATGCTAATATATGTACAGCTTACCGGCAGAATTCTGTACTGAAAGTACCCGAGCTGTCATCCACTCACCACTGAACTGTGACATTGGGAGACTGGGAGTCAAGGAGAAAAGTCAAGTTCAAACAGAGTGGGCCATGCTTGATGGCCACACACATTCTTTCTCCTTTCTACACTATTCAACACTGTTTGCGAAGCAAAAACCACTAGAAAAGTTATTTCTTACCTAGAGTATTTAGAGATTAAATTCTCAAGTTATTTGTGATCAAAATACCATTATGCATGCCTTTGATCAGAGTTATTACCAAATAACGTAAAATGTTTCTCTTCTCCTCCTAGGCTTAATTAGTTGACATGAATGAATTATTGAAAATATTTCAAATGCTCTTAATTCCTAAGATAATATTTGTCACTGGCTTATATCTTTAACAATGAAAATTTTGCTCTCAAAAAATTACTAAAGCACTTAATAATTATTACACAACGCTTTTATTCCATCACCCTAATCTAGGGCCTTTTAAATATTTTAATAAGACCTATAGTAATTTGTTTTTGCTCATCACTGTAACTTGGAGCCTAGTGCCGTGCCCAGTACACAGAAACCACTCATTAAAATTTGCTAAACCAACCAACCCATTTAAAAAAATTGTAAGAGTTCTTCTCTCTACCATCCCATTTTTTATTCCCTGCATTTCTCCTTTACTTTCTCCAATACTGTTAATGGATTAGGAAGGGAGGGAGGAGTTGGAGCAGAAAAATAAAAGAAAAACTATCCTCCATTTTCAATGCTTGTTATTTAAAAACTAATGTGAATTTTATATTTAATATGGGGTATATTACATGGGCTAAGACTGGCACCTATAAGTGAACTATATCCCCAAAATGAAATACATTTTCATAGATAATGTATAAGACATTATCCATGACAACTTGAGGCAAAAGAGGCAGAATCAGCATGGCAAACCAGGTTAGCCATTAATGGGGGGCGGGGGTGGGGTGGGGGTGGGGGACCAATGCCTTTCTATAAAGACGGTAAAACGTGAAGAAAATACACACTTATATTCATACAGACTAATTCAAGGTTATTTGATGAGTCTCAATATATTTCTCTGATGAGACATTTAGATAAAAATAAATGTACTCTTTTTACTTGAACTTACACAAAAATATCTTGTTAATTCAGAAAGAAAAATAGAGACTACAAATACAAATCGTATTTTTCAGTCGAAGAGGAAAGGTGGCACGGCGGTACAATGCAAACAACTTGGACTCCTGGAGTCAGACACTCAGTGTGCGAACCCTGACCTCATCACTTACTAACCACATGACACCGCTCAGCCTACCACGAAGAACCGATCGGAAAACTGAAGTTAATTTATACTAACACCATTCTCAGTTTTTTCCATATTGGAGGTTCTCTGAGGGAAAGTTGTTTCCAGGAAATGTAATTCTAGTGTAAATGAGTGTGTGTGTGTGTGTGTGTGTGTGTGTCCATGACAGTTTGTTGTTTCTTTTTTCAAAGTTTTCCCCAAAATAATCACAATTGTATTACTTTTCCTAGGTGAAATCCTACTAAAGCATTAATTGCTTATCTGTTTTTGAAAGATAATGTTGTTTCCTTAAGACCTAAATATCTGGGAATGGATGTCACTTGGTCCTTGTTGCTAAGATGGAGAGCCAATGGAGGGAAACAAAGATAAACCTGCAAGAGCCGCTGGACGCCTCGATGGTGAGTCCAAGCTTTAAGAGTGCAGATGGAGTGCCAACCAGCAAATGTGGCCTTTCCAATATTTATTTTGAAACTACACATTGCAGTACATAAAAATCCTGAAATTTTTATTTTTTGAAAACATAAGCATTTAAAACAAATATGTCTCTTGCTTCAGTAAAGACTCAATAGCCTAAATGTTGTAATCACTTTTAAATGCCAAGGAAGTTGAGAAATAAAAGATAAAATTACAGTGCTGCTTCCCTCATGAAAAGTTATTCTTTTAGTAATTCAGTAAACAAAAGCACTTATATCGTCCTGTTCATCTGTGAAAAATACTCTATGACTAAGATGTCTCTGTGATAGGAATTAATTAAGATCAACCATCTGGTTTGAGGAACTTTTCTCTAAAAGAAAAAGGAAAAAAGTATTCTTGAAATGTTTAAAAATGGCAACATTCATTAAAGATAGAAAAATTAATTATTTTAATTAATTTAGGCAGAAATGTTACATATGTTTATGAAAGAACAGAGTTACCTGGCTGGGTTGAAAACCAAATAAACATCAATATCTATATCTTGCTATGTCTATCTATTTATCCCATGTAGCTTATATTATCATTGTTCTAACTTTTAATTTAGACTTTCAAAAGGAAATTTGAGGGCTTTGAAAACTTGTGTGTTTAGAATAAATCTTTTATCTTCTTGACTCCAAATGCCACACAGTAGCAAGCTCACCTCGTCTCCTGCCTGTTCCATCGCTTTGATGGCATCTTTCTTGAATCCCACCAGTGATTTCACAAAAGAATCATTAAACAACCTCTCCATCATGAACTTTTTTCTGTAGCCTTAATTTTTTTTTCAATTACAGTTAACATTTCAACATATTAGTTTCCAGTGGACAAATATTTATATAACTTATGAAATGATCCCCCAACAGTCCCGTACCCACCTGGCATCAAACGAGGTTATCACAATGTTACTGACTATCTTCTCTCTGCTGCACTTTACAGCCCCTGACTATTTTGTAACTACCACTGTGTGCTTCTTAATGCCTTCGGCTATCTCACCCGGCCCCCAACCTCTCTCCCTTCTGGCAACCATCAGTTCGTTCTCTGTGTCTGTAAGTCTGTTTCCATTATGTTGGTTCGTTTATTTCATTGTTTTGTTTAGGTTGCGCCCTTGATTTTAAACCTTCATTCCTCAACTACATTATTCTAATCCTATTAGTAAAGTTAAATACAGAGGGTGCAAAAAAAAAAGTATACACATTTTAAGAAAGAAAAAAAGTGTATTAAAATTGTAATACTCAATACATATTGATAACGAAAGATGAACACAAGTCACATTTGACTTCTGCAATTACAAGAGGTGCTCAGAGTGGTTACCACCAGCATCTTATAACCAGACACTTCTGACTATAGCAAATCATTGCTTGAGCAATGTTGACCAAAGTGTCCACTTGTATCCCTGCATATGACATTTCAATTCCTTCCCAAAGTACCACCAGTGTAGCTGGATTTCTATGGTACACCACATCCTTTAAGGTCCCCCCTAGGTATTATAGAAGTCAAGGGGTGCTAAGTCGGGAGAACATAGGGGAAACTCAAACAACGCTCTCGAATTTCAAATACCACTTCAAGAGGGTCTTGTGTTCCTTGAACAACAACCACGCTTCCATCATTTTCTTTGACTGTCCTGTCTGTCACATGGTGACACTAGCATTCATTTGATTAATACCATCTTTTGCAAACACCGTACTACACATGGCTACCATAATTCAATTCAACTTTGAAAAGTAATACACAGATAACGTCTCTTAAAATGTGTCTACATTTTTGGGGCGCCCCTGGTCTATTTTTTCAGAAGGACAGCGATGTTGACCTGGTGTTATATGCATGCTACACCAGAATATATGTGTGGAGTATGTTTATTTGTTGATATGATTAGGTAAGAGTAGGTAATTGGCTTTTTGAGGAAATTTACAACCATGTTTCTGAGTCTCAATAATGAAGACGTTATTAAATAAGCTTACTGTGAGAAGTCATGGTTATGTAAAGGGGCACATGTGCATTCGTGCAAACATACATATGCTCTCTAATGTCAATGCCAACATCCCCAACTTCATTAACACTTTTTAAAAGTATATGTAAGATTGTAATGCTTACGACGCTATTAAGAAAAAGCAAAGTCAATACCTGTTTCCACAAAGTCTAACAAAAGGTTTGGAGGCAAATGCTTTGCCAATTCTACAGGTAAGATTTTACTTATAAGATTGTATTCCAGACAGTGATTACCCAGAAACTTTTTCTAGTCTTCCATGTCACTGACAGAAC
The DNA here is from genome assembly GCA_004026885.1 of Lyroderma lyra. Classification (NCBI taxonomy): domain Eukaryota; kingdom Metazoa; phylum Chordata; class Mammalia; order Chiroptera; family Megadermatidae; genus Lyroderma; species Lyroderma lyra. The sequence goes on from PVJL010002779.1 coordinate 167,731, forward strand.
ATAGGATTTCCTGGAGTTTAGGGTTTTTCTTTTCTAATATGCTACAGAATTTTCCTTTTAAGAAGACCGAGCTGGTGCATGTTCAATTGAGTCAGAAGAATCTGGGGTTTCTGGCACTGTGCCCAACGCACAAATAGTGCAGGGACAACCGACAAGTCCACGCTCACTGGACGTGCTGAAGGCGAGAGGACCTGAGGCTGCGATGACGGGAACTGAAAGACGTGGGATCTACGATCGTCAGGAAACAAAGGTGACATCATTTATTTTAACAAGGACAATTCCACGGACTGTAAAGTTCTGTTAAGTGCGTGCTGGCGGACGGAAAAGGGAGAGAGTGCTGTAGTGTCGTTGAGGAAGCAGCTACTGTCGCGGGGGTGGGGGCAGTAAGGACAGAGGCTGCGGGGACTCAAGCTCAGCAGCTGGGGGGCGGGGGGTCCCGTGGAGCTGAGGCTGGCGCCCTGAGGGAGCTGCTGGCCAGCTGGTGCTGTGTGCCCCTGAGCTCAGAGGAAGGCCCCAGTGCCTGGGATCCGGGTGGGTGGCAACCAGCCGGTTCTACGGCCTGTGAAGGAGGAGGGACCGGGCTGACTCTGCAAGTGCCGGATCTAGAGGCTGGAAACTGGCTGGCTTACTGACAGGAAAAAGACAGCGTGAAAGGAAGAAGGAGCTTCTGCCTCCTGCTCCTCCTCCTCCTCCTCCTCCTCCTCCTCATCATCATCATCATCATCATCTTTCAGCTTCCTCTAATGCCCCAGGAGTCGGAGTCTAGCAGGCAGCCCCCCGGGCAGAAGTGCAGTGTCATTTGGACCTGAGAGGTCGTGGCTTAGTGACAGAGTCGTAGTGACCAACGCAGTTTCATTTTGGCGATTACTGTGTTTCCCTGCTAAATATTCAGAGGTGAAATAGTAAATAAATGACGGAAAGAAGAAATGATGGGACAAAAACTAGAAAAAAGAGAAGGGTGAAAGGAAGGGACGATCAGGAACTGGAGCACGTGAGTGAGTGGGGATTCACACCTCTGAGCCCAAGCAGTGGGCACGTCCTTGTCTGTCTGTCCAGAACAGTGCCCTGCTTTGCTCACATGGGTCTCTCTGCTTTCATGCGATTTGATGCATTTAGGGGATCAGCGGTGCAAGGGGGTGCTGCCATTTCCACGCATTTTATAAATTACTCTGAATAGAAACCTTAACCTAACTCAACCAGTCAAAACCATTCCCTCCCAAAGGCCCAGCCGATGAAGAGACTAGTGCTCCTCTGCACTCACCCCCACCGCCATCATGTCAATGTGGAATCAGCAAAGTCCCCTGAGCTTCATTGTCTCTGCTGGTGACGAAGTGTGAACATGGCCGACGACAGCCATGTGCCGTGCCACAGGGGAAGCTAAACCAGACGACGAGTCCCCTCCGGGGAGGAGCCAGGAGGAGGAGAGGGCACAACTTGGTGGATGAAACCCTTTCCTCCAGGAACCCCGAAACCATCCCGGTCCTTCCAGTCCCTCTGATTTTGTGCCCGAAAAAGAAACCCCACCTTCGGCAGAACAAGTCTGACTTCGCTTCCTCTCTCAAGCCCACGTCTTCGCTGGTACAAGGTGTCTTCCCTGATCTAAAATCTGACAACTTCTATTACAAGGTCTATTAAACACACCCTCCCCTTTCAACACTCTTCTCACTGACTCGCACGCTGACCTCCTCTTTTGTGGGGAGACTAAGCTATTTTAAGAACAACCTTGATTTTACACCAATTTATAGTAAAGAAAAAAAAATCCTTCACGAGTTCCAATATCCTAACTAAAATTTCTGTGAGTTATTGAAGCTAAACTCACAGCATATCAACATCACGCTTGAGAACTGCATTCAAGCTATTAATATTCGTGTATTTCTTTTTATTTTGTTTTCTCTCCAGCTGGGATGCTCTGTGCTTTCTTTCCCTCCACTTGCACACTGAGGCCTGGACCGGACTCGTGAAGCAGACCCAGAATGTAGATGTAAATGGCGCTTCTTCCACGCAGCCTTCCTGGGACTCCTCCTCTCGAGGCTGGAATGTATCAGTCGTGTCACCTCTCGCAGTATTTCATCATAGAAGTGGGAAGCACTTCAGCAGCTAGCTGGACATTTATGCAAACGACTTCTCCTTCCCATAAAGCTTCAAGCCCCCAGCGTGGAGGTGTGGCTTTGAGTTGCTAGTAACGCCCCTAACTAAAGGAATGACGGTCGGATGATACATCCATGCAAAAGAGCAGTGCCCCTCACAGACCATCTGCTTGTTGTCTGTGAGCACTGAGTACTTTCTATGCACACTCAAACTGGTTTTTGGTGGTGGTGGTGGTATTATGTCTGAATTTTGATGTTGTTCTCACCAGTGAATCTAAACCCGCTGAAGATAACTTCCGTAATCTGAAGGTAAAGACTACATTCCTGTTTTCAAAGTTGAATCTAGTGTTTTATTTCTCCCCCTTTCTCTCCTCTGTTACCACTCTTATCTCAAGAGCCGCCAACCCCCCCCCCCCCAGCTATCTCCGAACTTTATCATCCCTGTTTCCAGGCTGTCTGAAAGGCATGTGAAAGCCTTTATATAATTGGCAAGGGTTGTTTTGCTCCCAGACATATTAAACAGATTCATTGTCAAAACTGTTACTAATAAATTGATTAAATAATAGCATCATGAAAGGCGTGGTATTTTTAACTACCTAGATTCCTTACAATGCCTTGCATAGTTCATTTTTCCCCAGCAGTTTAGTAGGCCCTTGGTTTTCATTGATTAAACAGTGGGATCTGACTTACTTATGTCCATCCCCAAAGGCACAGAACACGTGGTGATCTGTCATCTTCCTGGTGCACAAATCTGCAATAGTCTGAGGCTGCAGTTCAAAAAGAGTTCCTCAGCTGAAGAGTGATCCTCGGTGAGCACTTAGCCTCCCCATCTCCACCTGGCTTTGCTCTACTGGCAGTTAATGCATAAGGTCGATCTTGCTGAAAATACTTATTTATTATTCAGAAAATGCTCTCTTAAAGCAAGGATTTCCATGTTCCAGTCCCCTCTGAAAAGGGCAATTATTGGAATCTAGAAGCCACGCTTCTTGCATATTGACAGAAAACAAACTTTCAAGGCAAGAAGTGCCAGGTTCATATTTATTCCTTGTACCCTCTTGTGTCATAGTGGGAAAAGTGCTTACCCTCTCTCAGGCTGTGTCCCGACCAAAATACCTCAGAGGTTAGCAGAGAGGGCGAAAGGAGACAATAAACGCCTACTCACTCTCTGGCTCATACTCGGCCCTTAATAACTGATGAGAATTATTATTACATTTTATTTTAGTAATTTGGCCAAACACTATATATTTTTTCCTTTTTATTTTATTTTTAGATCCTCTGATCTCTGATTCTTAATAGTTAGCGTGGTTATTAGTGACCTTTTCCAATAGAACAGTATCAATCATTATGAAAGACGTTAACTTGGAGGTTTGCTATTTCCTGCAATGACGACGCTGTCTCGTGAGCACCTCCAAGTGCACTTCAGTCATTTAGGGCCCTTTTTAAATTTTAGCCCTTCTTGTGAGACATGAGTATAGACCAGCTCTTCAAAAACAAATATTCAGTTTATCATTATTTACTTTAATATCTCATTTTTCAAAAATAATTATTTTCATAAAAGCATTTTAACGTGGAAAACATGTTTTTAAAAAGACCCTTAACTTGTTAAGCTGTTTTCCCTCACTTTATAGGGTCCCAGGCACCTGCTCTTTATTTTTTTTTTCCAGACAGCCCTCGAAGGGGCAGGTACCTGCTCTTTAAATATAAAGCAGGTCCTTAGTTGTCTAAAGAGATTGTGCCACATTGAAATTATCCTTTGTTCCACTTTGTTCCAAAATAAATTGTATTCTATGACATTGAATCTTTTTTTAACAGCTTTATTGTGGTATAATTGATGTACAAAGAACTGCACATATTAAATTGCACAAGTTGATGAGTTTGGAGATGTCGAAATAACTGTGATACCATTATCACAAATAAGATAACAGATCTATCCAACACCTCCACAAGTTTTCCTATATCCCTTCTGTTGTATTTTTTAGCTTTATTTAGGTATAATTGATATGCTAAAAATGCACAATTTGATGAGTTTAAATATATGCACACACCTGTGAAACCATCACCCCAATCAACATAAAAGACATAGCCACCACCAGCAAAAGTTTCACTGTGTCCCTTCCGAGTATGTGTGGTGAAAGCACTTACCACGAGACGGAACCTATAAGATACGTAGTGCATAATGCATTATTGTTATCTATAGGCACTGCGTGTAGGGAAGACCTCTAGAATATATTTGTTCTGCAAAACGGAACTTTATACCCATTGAACGATTCCCCATTTTCCACTTCTCCCAGACCCTCGTAACAACGTGACCTAGCTTCTGTGAGTTTGACTATGTAAGTGGAATCATGCAATATCTGTCCTTCCATGAGTGGCTTATTTTACTCAGCAGAATGTCCTCCAGTTTCAACCATGTTGTCACAGATAACAGGATTTTCTTATTTATTAAGGCTGAACAAAATTCCACATCCACCTATGGACATTCAGGTTGTCCCCATACCTTGGGTACCGTGAATAATGCTGCAGTGAACATGAGAGTGCAGATATCTCTTTGACAGCCTATTTCACTTTTTTGAGGTATGTGCCCAGAAGCAGGATGAATCAGGTAGTAATTCCACTTCTAATCTTTCGAGGACCCACCACACCATGTCCCACAGTGGCTGGGTTACTTTACAATCTACCAATAAGGTACAAGGATTCCAATGTCCCCAAGTCCTTGCCAACACTTGTTATCGTTTGGTTTTTCCCATGACAGTCATCCTGACAGGTGTGAAGTGATATTTCACTATGGTTTCAATTTCAATTTTCCTGATGATCAGTGATCTTGAGAGCCATTGCACATACCTCTTGGCCACTTGTGTATGTCTTCTTTGATGAAACGTCTATTCAAGTCCTTTAATCATGTTTAAACCGGTTATCTTTTCTTTTTTCTATTGACTTGTAGAAGTTCCTTACATATTTTGGATATTAATGTGTTATCAGTTATATGGTTTGCATATTTCCCCCCATTCTTCAGGTTGTCTTTTAACTCTGCTGACTGCTTCCTTTACTCTTCAAAGATTTTTAGTTAAACGTTGTAACATTGGCCAATTTTTCTTTTGTTGCATGTGCTTTTGGTGTCATATCCAAGCAATCATTGCCAAAGCCAACGTCTTGAAGCTTTTCCCTTATTTTCTTCCAGGGGTTTTAGAGTTTCAGGCCCTATATTTAAATCTTGAATCAATTTTGAGTGGATTTTTATGTAGCGTGTATGTAAAAGGTCCAATTACATTCTTTGACCTGTGGTACTGTGGTTTTCCAATACATTTTTTAAAGAAACATTCTTTCCTCATTGTGCATTCTTGGCAACCTTGTTGAAAATCAGTTGACTGCATCAGCATGGCTTTGTTTCTGGGCTCTCTATGCTGGTACACTGGTCTATATGTCTGTTTTTATGACAGTATCATACTGTTTTGATTACAATAAGTCTGTAACATAATTTGAATTCATCAAGTATGAGGCCTCCATTCATTCTTCTTTTCTCTAGATTGTTTTGGCTATTTGGAATCCTTTAGAGGTTCATATGAATTTTAGAATTATTTTTCAATTTTAGCCAAAAATTGTCATTGGAATTTTGAAAGGTATTGCAAGGAACCTGCAGATTGCTTTTAGTGATATAGACATTTTAACAATATTAAATCTTCTAATCTATGAACAAGAGATCTTTTTCTTTCAATTATTTATGTCTTCTAAATTTATTTCATCAATTATTTATAAGTTTTCAGTGTATAAATATTTCACCTCTTTGGTTAAATTTATTCCTGAGTACTTTATTGTTTTTCATAGATGTTATCATAAACAAGACTGTTTTCTTAATTTCTTTTTTGGATAGTTTGTTGTTGGTGTATAGAAACACAACTGATTTTTTTGTACTTTGATTTTGTATCCTACAACTTTCCTGAATTTGATTATTAGTTCTGAGATTTTTTTTTTTGGTGGAGTCTTCATGATTTTCTGAATATCTGTAAACAGAGATCATTTTACATTTACCTTTCCAATGTGGATACCTTTTATTGTTGTTACTAGCCTGATTGTTCTGGCTAGGGTTGCCAGTATTATGTTGAATAGAAATAATGAGATTGACCATCTTCGTCTCATTCCCGATCTTAGAGGAAAGACATTCAGTTTTTCACTATTGACTATTACGTTAACTGTAGGCTTATGTAAGTGACCAAGTGATCAAGGTTCTCTAGGTTAGGCTAAAATGTAGAACATTCCGTTCAGGCAGTCTTAATCAAAGGATAAAGCACTGATTCCTTACTTGATTTCTCAAGATATTCCTTGATGTTATCCAACTTTCCTGAGCCTGTCCTCTCAGTCTCCAACTTACATCCTTTTATATTAGAGTTTCCCTTTGTCTAAAGTCACTCGCTACATCTTAGTCTACCGTTTTTACTGATACTCTCTCTCACACATCTAGGTGTCAGCTGGAGGTCAGCTGATTTAGTACCTGCCCTACTTGTCTTTTGCATACCTCTGTTGAACAGTATGTTCATCTAATGGTAACAGTAGAGGCAAAAAACAAAACTAAAACCACAAAAGCCTTCTTATAGCCTAGGCTCAATGTTAGGAACATAAAATTGACTTGTGAAAGAGAGTAAATACAGACAAGTGGTGTGTTTACTGCCACAAAACCGCTCGCTGACACAAACCTTAAGCAAGTGGCTCAGCTGAGCTAAGTATTATGAAAGAAGGAGCATATGGAACGGGGGATCAATTTGGCTTAACCGTACAGGGTTACAGAGTGAGCAGATCAGGAAAGATACACCTGAGAACACATTTCCATGCAACTAATTGAAACCAATCTAAATTGGGAAGAAAACATTTTACTACATTGATCTGTAGTATGGGCATAAGCAACATCATTTTAAATTCAGAAAACTAAGAATCTCAGAAATTTCTTTTGTTTTGTTCATAGTTCACTTTATTTTCTAACATCAGTGACTCTAAATTTTCTATCAACATGGTCCTGATGCTATTCTTCTATCCAGGAGGAATGATATATGATGGAAAATATACTGGGCTTGAAGTGATCGAATCCCAAATCAAAAATTTCATGGCTATCTGTTTTGAGCAACTTCTTTCACTTCCTGATGAACTTTATTTCCTCAGCCACAGAGTGAAGATAATTGTGCAGGGTTGGTGTGAAGCTCAGATAACTTCCTGTACATGTAAAACAGCTTTATACACAGTTACAGCATTATGCTAATACAAAAGCCTCTTAGTATGCTATAAACCTGAGTGTGACATTGTCCTGCTGGCTTTATGGGCCAATAAATGCTACGGTTTGACTATGTACGAAAAGAACTAGGGAATGATGTTCCTAACAGTTTTTGGCACCATCATCACCAAGTGCAGCGTCATAGCCTGGACACACTGCTACAACCTCCTAAAGAGTTACAGGATGGCAGGCACATGAGGGTCCTTTCTGATGCAGTAATTCTTAAAGGTAGGCTGATCAAGCATATAGGGCAAGATGATACAGCAATTTAATTCCAGATTACTGGATTACTCCTGGACAGAGTATCTTTGATTTTTCATCACTACATTATAAACATTTTTTTTTGTCTTGAAAAAACTCATCGTGATGAGTAATAAATACTGAAACACTATCTGTATAATTAGTTTATAAATAATATTTATAATTACAAGTTTTATTATACAAGTACTGTCTATTATATCTACACATTGTTTTATAGATTTATACTATAAACATTAATATAATATTCTAATTAATTTATATTTACTTTTCTGTAATTGCTATAAAATAACAATGAAATATTATTACCCTTAAGTATTATGCCAGATCCTCCAATAAACATAGATACCCTTTTAATGCCACAGTTAGGTATGAATTATTATCTACAATTTACAGATTAAGAAAATGGAGACCTAAGAAGTTTAGGCAGCACATAGAGTGAATGACGAAGCTAAAACTTGAACCTAGCTTGTCTGACTGCTAAGTCTGTGTTCATGAAACTCCAAGAAACATTATTTTAATCTTCCTCTCTGATTAAAGTATTTAAACCAAATCCCCTGGAAGTGATATAGCACTAACTTTAACAAAATATTATTTTCAATAGTTAACATTTGGTGATGACCCTTCTAATTTATGGGACACCATGACATGTAGCTTTCGGGAAATACTGTTGTAATGAAATGCCATCAAGTGGGAATAGATCTGAGTATTCCTGAGTGTGTTTCCACTAAAGCTCTATATTACTTGGTAAAGAATTTCTCAAGGAATTCCTTACCCTACGGAGTGTTCTTCAGATTGCACAGGAAACAAAAGAAAAGAATCTCTACATTATTTTCTTTATCCCATGTCTCTGTGGGCTGGGTCAGGCCTTTAATAATATTTTAATATGGTCAATGCATTTAGAAAGAGTCACACTTAGTGATGAGTGAAAGTATACATGAGAAAGGACACTGAGAGAAATCCATCAAAAGGAAACAAAGCAATTCACATACAGAAATGTTGCTGTCACGGAGATCGGGTCTGTCAGATAGTGTGTTTTCTTGTTTCCATTTCCCTGTGAGCATACAGGTAGGTCTACACACACACACGCCTGTGCCTACATTATATTTGGAACCGACCTTTTGATAGCACTTTAGGACTTAGGTACCTTCCCTGACTTTTATTTTTAATTGTAGTAAAAAATACAACCTGAAATTTACCATCTTAACCATATTAAGTACCATTCAGTAACATTAAACACATTCACCTTATTGCGCAGAAGATCACTAGAACCTTTTCATCTTGCAAAACCGTAACTCTATATTCATTAAACAACCACCCACATTTCCCCTTCCCTCCAGCCCTTGGTAATCACCATTCTACTTTCTGTTTTTATGGCTTTGCCTACTCTAAGTACTTCACGTAAGAGGAACCATACAGTACCCGTGTTTTTGTGACTGGTTTGTTTCACTTAGCACAATTTGCTTGAAGTTCACCCATAGCATGCCATCTGATAGAACAGTCCTCCTTCTTAAGGCTGAGTAATCCTACATGGTATGGATATACCACATTCTGTTTATCCACTCATCCATCAATGGACACTGAGGGGTGCTCTCACTTCTTGGCTATTATGAATAATACTGATATGAACACGAGTATGTAAACACATCTTTGAGACACTGCCTTCAATTATTTTGGATCTATATACACAGATGTGGGATTGCTGGATCACATGAGGTCGATTTCATGAACTCATCTTAGAAAAAGTTCTACATACCTCACTGCTGAATAGCACTATGGTCACATCTGAAGTCCTCCCCTTGGGAGGCTGTGCACTGATGCCAGTACCTAGTTCACCCTTCAAAGCAATTTTGGAACTCTTTCTGGAATGGCCATCAGAGCTGTCATTGTACCCAAAATCTGACAATTAGGTTATGACACCTTACCAAGTTGTTTGTACAATGCAGCCAACGTAAGCGCATGGTAGCAAGTTCTCAAACTTAACTGTCAGATTTTTGGGATGATGACAGCTCTGATGCTCATTCCAGAAAAGGAGTTCCAAAATTGCTTTGAAGGGTGGGCTAGTCATTGGCATCAGTGCACAGCTTCCCAAGGGGAACATTTTGAAGGTGACCATAGTGATATTCAGCAATGAGGCATGCAGCCCTTTTTCTAAGATGAGTTTGTGAAATTAAGTGTCCGACCTTGTACATATAAATAAAATTACACATCAGATAGTACCATTCTGATAGTAACTTTTAACATCTCTTCACTAAAAAACCAATTTAGCAGGTTGAGGTTGAGTCAGTGGGCTCTATCAAGATGACATCTTTAACCAATGATTTCTAGCCCTGCTCTCTGTTGTCTGATTCCTTTCTGTTTCACATTGTATTCTGTGTCTCAAGCCATTTGTTTTGTCTTCAACGTCCAACTTGGTACGCTTATCGTACGGCTATTTCAATCTCTTCAGCCACAGTCATGCAGTGTTTATAAATTTCAATATAAGCTTTCAGTCGCCCTCACCCTGCCTGCTGCAACCCAGTTACCACCAGTATCTGCGTGCCGCAGACGCCCCAATGTCTGCTCTGGAAAACGCCTGCTGCAATTCACCCCCCTCCCCCGCGCTTGAGTTCACACTGTTCTGAGAGCCCTCTGATGCTGGAGTGCTGCGATAGAATCTGGCTGCAACAAGAACGACTTCCACGTCGTGTGTGACCTAAAAGAGGCTCCCCCACTGAACCGGAGGTACTGACGTTTATGTTTCCTCCTGCACTGCAACATCGAACCTGCTGTTCGGTGGCAGCACTCCGTGGCTTGCACCAGGCAGCCGTTTCACGCCCTCCTCTTCGTGGCATTCCTACGTGAGTGCTGCTGACCTACTTCTTGGGTTAATACATGTCCGGTGAAACAGACGGATAAATGGATGACTCACTCCAGGTGCGAGATGACAACATTCGCTCATGCACCTGTTTGTTGTTTCATTGAACTTAACCATGACAGAATTTGTAATCTTTCAGATTTAAACGGACCTCCCTTTCTTTTTAAATTACATATGATGAAAAAGTGTTAACTGTTCTCAAATAAGATATGCCAATCACCAGACAATAATTCTAAGTAGAAATTCATACATACAACAAATATCTGTATTTAATGAATAAAAACTGGAATCTTAGAAAAACAGAGCACCAAAAGATACCAAAGGTTAATCTCCAGTAATTTGGTATTGAAATAGCTGACGAATAATATTGCTATTGACCAAACCATATAATGTCCTTAACAAAAAGCTTGTCAAGACTAATATAATCAAATACAAAATTGATACAGGGAATCGTGACCCTACATCTCAAATACCACACTGGGCCTCTCCCACCCAGAGGAAGGTAATTAATTAATTTCAGCTGGAGGATGTCTGCCAGTCTATAATTAACACGTACACCTACCACACTCTAATCCTCTGCTGTGGTAAGGATGTACAAGGTGATTAGCAAAAGCAAATTGCAAACATGCTTCCTGATTGTTTCTTCTTCCATCTCAAAATCTCTCAACCACGCACCCCACCCCATATTCCTTGACCTATTTTAAATGGGATCTTTTTAATCAATTAGAGCATAAAATATCTATTTTCTTAAAAAGATATTTTTAATCTATGTTGATATCTTGAGTTGTAAAGTAAACCTCAGAGTAAGTTTCATTTTGTTTTATTAATACAACACATGTTAAAATGCTCATAAAATTCATAGTTTATGTATTCCATCATCTTTAATTTATTTTGCTTTTTTAAATCTTCTAAAGTAGCAGCATACCTCACGTTACTGTGTTTCACTTCATTGCCCTTCACAGGTTTTTGTTTTGTTTTGTTTTAACAAATTGAAGGCAAGACCCTCCACCAGCAATAAGATGATGACTGGCTTTACTGCGGTGGTCTGGAACTGAACTTGCAATATCTCTGAGGTATGTGTATACTTCAGAAGTGATATTTATAAATATATAGTAAAGGTGCAACATGCTTGCTTTCCTCAAGGTTTTGGCCTCGCATCCCTATGATGCAGTGAGCTCAATAAAATAATCAAGTAAGTGGAAAAATCAGTAAAGTGTGGTATATATGAACTAGCATAAGGTTGGCCTTAAACCAGAACCTTTAACTTGGGTTTAGTACTTCTTCACAGTATGACTTTGGGCATATTACTTAGCTTCTATAATTTTCTTACCTCTTCCATAAAAGCAAGATATGCAATACTAACACTATTGTGGGCACCTAGTGATAGACACATTTAAGTATCTATTTAATACAAATAGTTATGGCTGGAAATGTTACCAAAGCGGTTACACACATGGCAAGTAAGTACACAAAAATGAGTTCGATATCATGAGCCACCAGAGAAAGGCAAATTAAACAATAGATGGAACTACATACCTATGAAAATGGCTAAAACAAAAAATTATGACAATACCAAATCCTGAAAAGCATCAGAGACTCTGGATCTCTCACACATTATAAATGGAAATGTAAAATGGTACAATGTGGAAAAGAGCTTGACTTTTTTTTCTAAAGCAAGCCTATACTTAATTTATGGCCTAAAAAATGTACCCCTGGCCATTTATTCAGAGAAATAAAAACTTCTGTCAACACAAAACATGCACATTTGTGTTCACAGTAACTTTTCTGTAATAGGCAAACCCTGGAAACAACCCATGCATCTGTCTGTGGGTGAATGGTGCAATCACCCGTGCTGTGGCCATACCATGGAATACTATGCAGCAATAAAAATGACCAAAATATCAAAACACACAACATGGCTGGCTCTCAAGGGGTTATGCTGAATAAAGATTGCCAATATCGAAAGGTTACATATTATAATACATAATTTCATAGAATATTCTTCAAATGACAAAATAGAAATAGAGACAGATTAGTAGCCTCTAGGGGTTAGGAATGAATGAAAGTGAAGGGAATGGGTCTAGATATAAAGGGGTGATGGAATAGTACCTTGATTGTGATGGTGTTTACATAAATACGTACACGTTAAAAGCACATACATACCTACCTATGTACACACACACATACCTATATACAAATGAGTACGTGTAAAACCAATGAAACCAGAACAAACTCTGAGGATTATACCAATGTAAATTTCTGATTTTGATATTTTACTAAAGTACTGTAAAATGTTACCAGTGAGGAAAATTAGGTGAAGAGGATATGGGGTCTTTCTGTACCATTTACAACTTCCTGTGAATATATAATCATTTTAGTATAAAAATTTAAAAATGCGAAAATATTTAAAGCATACAGCATAGGGCATGCAACATAGAAGTAACTCAATAACTATATTGAAATCACCAGCAGACATGGGTTAAGCCCCAGATGTACAACTCAATGATTCTGTCACAAAGGAAATTTACTCAACTTCTACTTTTTCATGTATGATAAAAGCAGTATTTTCTCTGCCTATTTCAATGAGTTTTCATGAAGATCAAATTAGGTATCTTCTAAAATACTAGTATATTTTGCTTTTAAACTGCTTTATCAAATAGTATAAATGTTAGTGATTAGTGTTTGTTTGGTCTGCCCCAATAAATCATACTAATGGCTGTTTTCACTTTTCAAATAGTTTTCTTCATAGACCAATGGAACAGAACTAAAAACCCAGAAATAAATCCACAAATTTATGGACAAATAATTTTTGATAAAGGAGCAAAAAACATGCAATGGGAAAAGACAGCCTCTTTAGTAGGTGGTGCTGGGAAAACTGGAAAAACATATGCAAAAGAATGAGCCTGAGCTGTCAACTCTCTCCATATACAAAAATTAACTCGAAATGGATTAAAGACCTTCACATCAGACCTGCAACAATAAACCGTATAGAAGAAGACATTGGTACTAAACTTATAGACCTAGGGCTCAGGAAGACTTCATGAACCTGTCCTCAAAGGCAAGGGAAGTAAAAGCAAAA